>WBND01001849.1:0-11374 GCA_013398595.1 Tychaedon coryphoeus
ACTGAGTTATTTGTTCTGTTTTTGTTGGTAATTTTAATAACTGCTGTTGTTTTCTGCTTGTGCGGTTAGATATATTAGTAAAGAGCTGTTATTTCTACTCTTATCTCTGCCTTAGAGTACTCGATTTCAAATTCTCTGCTTCAAGAAAGGAGTTTCTGCCTTTTTTTGGCAGGCACCTGTCCCAGAAACCAGGACACTCACACAGTAAAAAGAAACAAAAACTCAATCCCCAACATTACTCAAAACAAAAATGGAAAAAAAAATGAAGTAATGGCAGAGCTGCTTCTCCTGGGACTTTGGATTTCTTGTCCAATTTCCGAGCTTGGTGTGAGCCAGAAACCAGTGTGTGGGACAGACATTGCTGCTGAAGGCCTTCATAGTGCAAATATTAAAGTGTCGGGTATCAAGTAACACCCTGAGGTAATGGGAGCACCAGTGCCCATGTTGGATTCCCACATCTGAAGCTGAAAGCAGAGCTCCGCTTGTGACTTTGCTTTGTAACGAGCAATGTAAAAATTCAGCACAGTTCCCAGTTCCCTCCCTCCTCTGCCCAGCGGTGCAGGGAGAAGGGATGGGGGTAATGGTTAGTTTGTGCAGCTGCTTCCCCCTCAGGGACAGGAATCCTTGCCCTGCTCCAGGCCCTGGGGTCCCTTCCACGGGATCAGTCTGTCCCCTGTCCAGCAGGGGTCCCTCCCCACTCATGCGGTCACTCCTCAGCCTGGCCTTGAGGCGCGGGGCAGTTGCAGGGCAGCCGCGCTCCGGCCCCGTCAGCAGCAGTGCCGGTTCGTGCTGGGCAGGAGCTGCAGAAGGAGCCAGGCGGCCACGGGGGCTCAGTCCCGTCAGGAGGAAGAAGAGGAAGAAGATGGAGGGGCTCGGGCCTCCTGCGGTGTCCGATCCCTGGGGAGTAGCAGGGAGGCCTTGGGGAACAGCGGCGGGCGGGGCCCTGTTGGAGCCACCCCGAGGGATTTGTGCTGTCCTGGGTCCCCGAAGGACTCGCTCCATGGGATGGGCAAGGTGGAAATGAAAGGAGAGACTAAAATGCGGAGAAGAGACTAAAATGCTCCATGGGATGGGCAAGGTGGAAATGAAAGGAGAGACTAAAATGCAGAGAAGAGACTAAATGCTGCACCAAGGGCGTCTCCTCTGCTCACGTCCGAAGGAGTTGCACCGAAGCATGGGTGCTTGGTGAATAGAATAAAACACAGAGAATAGAGTAAAATAGAATAAAAAGCTGCACCAGGATTCCCTAGCACCCGGTGTCATTGAAGAGCCACACCACGAGATGGGCAAGGTCGGGTGTGGCCAGAAGGGCAGCGCCAGGGCGGGTGGGAGGTGCGAATAGAATTAAACGCAGAAAATAGCATAAAATACAAGAAAAGAGCCACACCAAGGGTTTCCCACCGTCTGTGTCGGTGGAAGAGCTGCACCGAGAACAGCGAGAAGCAGCCGTGGTAGAGAATTGAGTAAAAATCAACGAAAAAACCCGCACCAGCACTGGCCGCTGCCCAACACTACAAGAGCCGCCCCGAGGGCGCATCGGGGCATGTCCGGGGGTTGTCGACCATTCTGTGACACTAAAAGAGCCGCAGCCAGGATGAGCTCGGTCTTCTGGAGCGGCCCCGACGGCTCTTGGCTGCCCCATGTCACTGAAGGAGCTGCAGCGAGGGGTGGGCAGGGCATGGCCCAGATCGAGCCCCTCGAGCTGCAAGACAAGTGGTGACTCTGTGGGACCGTGGCGGGGCAGAGAGGTGGCAGCAGCTGGAGCCAGGAAAGCACCTTTGAGTGGCTGAGATGAGCTGGGTGTTCCCAGCCAGCTCCTATCAACCCTTGGGAACCAGCAGGGTTCTGGGGCTGCTCCCAACGAGCTCCACTCAGCCCTCGGGCACTGCGCTGGAGCCACCGCAAAATTTTCAGCCGCAGCCGCACCCAAGGGCCAGGCACTGCGGGTCCTGCTGCTGCCAATTTGGCCCCTCGGAGCCCAGAAATTATGGAGGACACACAGCTGAAACAGAGAATCATTTAAAGCAGCAGCACTTTATTACTCCCCAGTGCAACCTTTTATACCCTTTTCCCGTATACATAACACCTGTGTTCCCTTTTCTCTTTTGTGATTGGTCAGTACAAATCAGCATTCCGTGCTCCTTTTCCTTTAGTGATGTTCACCTGTCTTACACAGCTGCACCCTATTAGGGATGAGGCTTGGCTGCAGCCCCATTCCTAATTTCTCACAATCTACTCTCCTACACAGAAACCTCTGAAAATCGATCCCAGGCACTAAAAAACCTTCCCTTCCTGTGCACAGCGAGGGGCGTGGAGGTTCCTTATGAACTCCCCTCACATCAGTCCCTCCTGGGCAGCGCCAGGCATCAACAAAGCTCCTGGGGCTGTCCCAGCACCGGCTGCTGCCACAGGGCACGGGCTTGTGGCACTTGGGTATTAAACACGACAAATCTGGGGAGGGGCACAGCCCTAGAAACCAGGACTTTACCCTCGGGAGCTTGGAGCTGCACGAGGGGGATAAAGGATCCCCTGCACACACCGATTCCCCCAGCAGTGCCTCTGCCCCGCCAGGAACAGGGCTGTGTGTGGGAGAGGTAGGATGGCTGGGATGGCGTCTGTCATAAGACAGCCACACGTTGGGATGAAGAGCTTGGGGCGATCTGGTTACTGAGGAGGTTTTGGAGCACCTTGCAATCCTGAGGGATGAGTTACTGGGAGGGGGAAGTCACCTGGCTCTTGTTGAGTTATTCATGGGTCTGGGTCTTCAAAGAGACAAGAGCAGTTGTTGGTTGCTGTAAAGTTGTTTATTGCAGAAGTACGTAAGTCTCAAAGGCAAAGAGTTCAGAATATTAAAGTCCAGGCTAAAGGCTTTTGGCACAGAGTCCTGGATAGAAGAAGCAGCAGCAGCAGCCTGGCATTTCTTCTTCTTCTTCTGGGTGATGACAAGGATGGTGGTCTCTCACCCCAGTCCAGGGGTTTTTATTTGTAAATCATCCAATGAGCTAAAAACATGAATCTAAAACATTCCTTCTAAACCTACTAGACTAAGAAAGTAGGGACATAATTTATACATATAGTTCTATCTACTCCTGTGAATGGTTGTATTTGTTCTATATAGTAAAATGTAAGCAATATTCTTACTATGTTTTCATTATGTCTGTGTACTGGTTTGAAAGCAAAGGCAGTGAGAGACTGCAAGCCAGAAATACAATAGGAAAAAGAAAAAAAAAGTAAAATACATGAAATAGTACAAATGAAAACTACCATCAGAGTCAGATTACAATCTGACACCCTGCTAGTTAGGGTGGTGGTAGCAGTCCAGATGAAGTGGTCTTGTTGAAGTAGTGATCCCGTAGAAAGGTCTGGTAGCTCTTGTCCTCTGGAAATCAGTGGGTAAGGGCTGCCTTGGTGTTTCAAATCTTAGTTTTACCTAGGTAGGAAATATTTGGCTCCTTCCCCTGGCTGGAGCACCTCACAATGGGATGATGTAATTTTATCAGTCATACATAGGACTCAATGGCCCATTAACAGAAGATTTCTACATGGAGGAAGGATTAGTCATGGAAAAGATAAAGAACGTTGCCCCATCTGGTCTTTAACAGATGGCCCATTAGCAGAGGATATCTCCCATGGGGATAAGGAACACTGCCCCACCATTTGGTTTCCACAGTTCATGAAGATGGTGATAGAATACATACTTTTGGGCACATCTTTACATTGTAACCTAGGGCAGCCTGGGGCTACGTTTCTGCACTATTAACTAGATTTTAGGGCTTTTAACTCTCTTAAGGTACTTATAGTATATTCTTACTTAAAACTAAAACTTCTACTTCATATCTGTGTGGCTTAATAATATTTCTACTTACTTGAAACTAAAACTTACAGTTCAACTTAATGTCTGTGTGGCTTAATATATTTTAATTTCTTTGATTCAATCCCTGCATTCTACTCTCTCTCTGAGGGACTCAAGAGACGCTTCCATTTTACACACTGCAACAGGCTCTGACATTGGAGTGGGTCCCACAGGGAAGGACATGGGGATCCCATATTAGGGAAGATCCTATTGCTTTCCGCCAGTTTTAAGGGGTTAATAAATGGCTTTGGGGGATTTCCCAGTTAGTTTATGGGCAGAGGTGACCCCCTTTTTTGGGAGAATCCTGATGTTTTCTGCCAATTTCGGGGTTCTAAGCAGCTTGTGGTGGACTCAATTCCATGGGTTCTGATATCACCCACCCAAGCTTCGAACTGGTCTGGACTGGTGCTCCCAGTGCTGCATGGGGTGGGGCCCTGGGGACCCCCCAGGGCACAGTGTGGCTGTTTTGAGGCTGGCGGCACCGGCCAGCGCTGGGGATGGGGAGTGTCGGGGGAGCTGGGGCCATACTGGTGGTACTGGTGGTACTGGGAGCTCACCTGTCTGGGGACCAGAGGGACTCAGGTGGAAGTGTGTGCTCCCCCTGGGGACCACCAGCCTGGAGTCACTCTGCCCCTAAATGGCTGCTCCCAGGATTCCCAACAAAGCTTCCAAGTTTGCCTGGTCCTGTTTACTGGGGGCCAGTGGGGAAAGACTTGGAGGGAACCCACGGGGGGAGCCACGATTGGAGGGGGCAGAAGGGGCCCTGGCATGGATCGGGAATGAGGATCCCCAGGAAAGGTCGTGACCCCCCTTCTCACCCTGCTCTGGGGGGCCTCAGCAAGAACCTGAACCCCAACACGGCAGCTCTCAAACCCCAAAGGTTCCGGGACCCCCTAAGCTGCCAGGGGAATTTTGGGACAGGGCGCATGGGGGGTGCCCAGGCCGGGCCAAGAGCTCAGCGCTGCTTCAACCTGGCCTGCCCCTGCTCCATACCAGCTCCTCCTGCAGGATGTGACAGCATTGGGAAAACTGGGGGGCCAAGGGTGGGTGCTGGGCCCAGATGGAACAGAAGGGATGGAGGAGGAGGAGGACAGGAGGAGGGATGGAGGAGGGCAAAGGAAAGAGCAGGAGAAGGGCCAAAAAGAATAGGAAGAGGAGGCAGGACTAGAAAGGAAGAGGAGTGGGAACCCTACCAAAGCAATTTGGGGGTCCCAGCCCCCTCCCCCACTCTTACGGGGTCCCAGCCCTCCTCTTCCCCTTCTTTTCCACCACTTCCCCACTCCTTCCCAATCCACCACCCCCATCCCACACACTTGGTTTTGGGGGTTCCAAGGCCCCTCCTCCTTAGTGTGGAGGTCCCATACTCCCTATCTCACAATTCATGCACCTCAGGGCCGCTTTCACTGAGAGGAAGGCCTGAGCTTGGGGAATTTTGGGGTGTAGTTTTGGAACGGGACAGCTCTGTCTGGATTTCCTCTCTCTCTTGTGGCCTCTCAGCTTCCCCTGACACCCTGAGAGTGCTGTGATTTCCCTCCTGGGGACAAGGACGTTCATTCCCTTCCAGGAGCCCAATGCCCAGCTGGGGCTCCAGGGCAGGGGGTCCTTGAGCAGCTGCCCCAGAACCTCCGCCAGGGTCTCCCAGCGCAGCCGGAGCCGCTCGGCCTGGGGTCCCCAAAGCCCTCAGCAAGCCCCAAGTGCCTTCCAGGAACCCTCAACTCCCTCAAACCCAGCATCCTCCACAGCCCCTGCAAGTTCCCCCCATGGCACCGGCCGTGGCCATGTCCCCACATGTCACTGGCCATGTCCCACCATGTCCTCACCCACGGCTGTGTCCCAACCATGTTTCCATCCCTGTCATTGTCCCCCACATCTCCATGCCCATGTCCCATGTCCCCATGAATGGCCACATCCCCATCCATGTCCATTTGTCCCCAAGTCACTCTCTATGTTTGTGTCCCGCCATGTCTCTAATCCCCCATGTCCCCACGCATGTCTCAGTTCAGTGTCTTTATTTT
Organism: Tychaedon coryphoeus; assembly: GCA_013398595.1. NCBI lineage: Eukaryota > Metazoa > Chordata > Aves > Passeriformes > Muscicapidae > Tychaedon > Tychaedon coryphoeus. The sequence continues at coordinate 5,869 of WBND01001849.1, forward strand.
TCATGTTGGATGTTTTAAAGGGATGAAGAGAAATCAAAAGGAAATCAAGTCGAGAAGAAAAGCATTTCCTTTTGTGCATGCCAGCTGAGGAACCATGTGCTTGGGTGGGAGGGAAGAACCTATTCTGGAAGGGTTTCCACCCCACTGTCTCCAAAATCTTGGTCTTTGCCCCAATCCATCACCATTTTGCTACAGAAGACAACCTTTAGTAATAGAAAATGAAAACTGAGCGATTGCTAAGGCTGGAAAAAACTACCTCCAAGACCATTCAGTATTCCTGGATGCCACCAGAAGATAGGATTGAACACAGAAGATTTTCTGGAGTTGAAAGTCAACAAATCCACTCTCCCCAAGGAATTCCCAATGCTGGTTTGCATCCTAATGGATGTTCCTGCCCTTGCATTCATCCAGGTGCCCAGAAGGAGACAGGATGATGCAGAGTTCCCCCAGCCAGGTGTCTTCCCTAGAGAGATCACCAGGACCACAGATCACCAGAGCTCTGCCCAACAGGGGCCACTGGGGATCATCCAATACCCGTCCTCCCATGGAGGATGGAGCTGGAGCAGAGCACGAAGCTCTTCCCACACTCAGGGCACTCACAGGGCTTCCCTTGGTGTTGCCTCCGTTGGTGTTGGGTCAAGTGAGAGCTCGTGGAGAAGCTCTTCCCACACTCAGGACACTTGTAGGGCCTCTCCCCAGTGTGGATGCGCTGGTGGGCAGTGAGGGTGGAGTTGCGATTGAATCCCTTCCCACAGTCGGGACAGCGGAAGGACCTCTCCTCTGCTGAATCTGAATCTGCTCATGTACGAGGAGATGGGAGCTGGTCTGAAACCTCTTCCCACACACAGGACACTCGTAGGGCCTCTCCCCGGTGTGGATGCGCTGGTGTCTTCTGAGGCGAGAGCTCCACCAAAAGCTCATCCCACATTCCAAGCAGGTGTAGGGCTGTTCCCCTGTGTGGATCACCTGGTGCTGCATCAGATTGGAGCTGTCGGCGAAGCTCTTCCCACATTTCCCACACTCATAGGGCTTTTCCCCAGTGTGGATCATCTGTTGAAGGGTCAGGTTGGAGCTCTGGGTGAAACCCTTCCCACATTCCCCACACTCATAGGGCTGTTCCCCAGTATGGATCCTCTGGTGTCGGATCAGGTCAGAGCTGTCTCTGAATCCCTTCCCACATTCCCCACACTCGTAGGGCTTCTCCCCAGTGTGGATCCTCTGGTGCCGGATCAGATGGGAGCTCCACCTAAAACCCTTCCCACATTCCAAGCACTTGTGGGGCTTCTCCCCTCCAGGAGGCTTCTCCCCCAGCTCTGAGCTCTGCCTGGATCTCCGGCTGCCTTCCTGGCTCAGGGAGGATCTTCCCTCCTCGCAGCTTCCTGGGCTGGGTTTGCAGCTCCTCCTCATTAGGGATCTCTGGGGCTTTTCCTCCTGCTCCATCCACCCACGCCTTGGGAAAAATCCTGGTTTGGGAGAAAATGAAAGAGGAGAGGGCTTTTGGCTGGGGGTTCCTCCTTGCCCAAGTGCAACTCTGGAAGACATTGGGCAACTTGTGTCTGATAGAACCTCCAAAACACCAAGATTCAAACCAAAAATCCTCCAGACATCACAACCGAGATGAAAAACTCATCAAACAGCAAGATTTGATCAAAAACTCCTCCAAAATATAAACATTCAGCCCCTGCAAAAAACAAAACCAACATTTATCCCAATAAAGCTCAGAAACACCAAGATTCACCCCTGTGAAAATCGTGGATCCACCCCTACAGTCACCTACTGCATGTGATGGGGAAAACGCTCCTGGGGCCTGGGGAACGGCTAGAGGCACAGGAAGAGGTGGAACCTTGTGCTGCTTCCCGTTTCTGCTCCTCCTCCTATGTCCCTACTCTTCTTCCTCACATTCCTCTTATTCCTGCTATTCCTCCTTCTCCTGCACTATCCCACCTTTTCCTCCCACATGCAGTGTTTGACAGTTTGCATCGGGATTATTTGTGTATATACGTGGGTGACTCTAAGTGATGGCAAAATTTCAGTGTGGGTTTTTCCATGTTCCCCTTTAGGATGGACTGTGCAAAACTGGAAGAGCTTTAAAGGTGACACTTTAACAGCTAAAATGTTAATAGAATATTGTTATTAAGAAAAAAAAAGCAGATTGGGGGGGGCCACATATGAGTCATCCAATGGTTGCTCTGGAAGAGAAGCAGGGATTCCAGGCAGCCAGGAGAGGAACTTTAGAAATGTAAATTAACCCTGCTGGGGCAAAGTGAGGACAATGTACCTGGGTCTTCTTTCCTGGGGGAGGAATTGGGCTGATTCCCTCTGGCCCTCATCCCAAGCTCTGCCTGCCTGCACAGATGGTATTTGCACAGCTAAAGGCAGAGCCCATAGTGAGGATATCAGACTGCAAAAGAAATTGGTTAAGCTGCAAAGGGAAACAGCAAATGGAGAATTTTGTGAAAACTTCACTAAAAAAAGTGGGGGGAATCATCCCTCTCCCCACTACTATATGTGCTGTCACTGTCTGTTATATAGGGTGTATTAGAGCACTGGGGTATTTTTGCTAGTCCAGAGAAATCAGATGGGAATCCAAGTATCTGATGATTTAATTAGAGAAAAGTGGTCAATTGATGCAGCGGTGGCTGGAGGGATTGCTCAAAAATGGGGAAAATATGAACAGACACCAGAAAAAATCCTACAAATGCATGGACCAGCCCCTGGGAATCCTAATGAATTCATAAGAGGAGAAAGAAAATCCGCCAATATTTTGAGTAGCATAATTAGATTAATATTAACATCATTATCACTATTATGATTAAAATTAATATTATTATTATTTTTTGTAGTTGTGGTTATTATTATTATTACTGCTATTATTATGTTTTAAAGAATATATTATCAGTCCTCGAAATAACAATTGGCCACCTCCAGCTCCTGACCTTCCTGCCAACCAACCCAGGGAAATGAAGGAGACATTTCACCATGGGATGGGATCAGATTACCTATTAACAGAAGGAGGAGGAGTTTTTGGAAAATTAAATGACTGAAACTGCTGTTTCCAAAGAGATGATAACTGAAAAGTGAAACAGGTGACAAAGGAAGTAAGAAAGTAGATCATATTCCTGTCCAAATGGGGAAAGGATGGGAATGGGACATGTTTTAGTGGTTCCTTGGCAGACCATGGCTAAAACGAATGCTGTTCCTCCTCTGATGAGCTCCAGCAACTCTCATCTTTTTCCCATGCACAACACCTTGCTGAGTTCAGCTCATTCAGCAGCTGAACAAGGGGATGCAGGTGGCAGCCAGGCCTCCTGATCCAGAAACGGCTACAAAAGGACAGGGAGTGAGGACACTGAGAATAATCCCAAAATCAAAGAGGAACCAGGAAAAAAAAACAGAGTCAAAGAGTGAATCTGCTTGGAAATAGGACAAGGTTCTTGTACATGAGAAAGCAATGGGAAAACTCTTCAGTTTCAGAAAATGTTACTAATTGACATGGACTGCTGCACAGCCAAGATCCTGCTCAATTCCTGGACTTCGAGAAGGAGAAACACTTAACAGAGCCATGAAAATCAGATATTATACTAAAGGAGGGGTGCATATTAAGGAGGACATGCAGCAGGCGGATTGGGAAGTCTGAACCTTCCAAGTACCCTTCCTTTTTTTTGGGAAAGGGAGAGGGAGATGCAGCTGGGAAAATGAGGATCAAAAGGGGGGCTGGGTTTTAGAGACTGAATGGCAAATGCCTCATGGCCTCTGGAATATGCTCTGGAATAAAGTGATTTTTACAGGACTTCTCGGTCTCCTTTATGCACACAAACCTCTGGCCATGTGAATTTTCCTGCACAGCCCCAGGGCCTCTCTCAAACATCCCTTCCCCGCCTCAGGCTCCTGCCGGGGCTCCAGGTGGGTCCCGGCTCCATCCTGGACTCACCCCAAGCTCCCACCGCCCTCAGCTCCTGCTCACCCGGAGCTCCCGGCGGTTCAGGGTAGCAGCGGTTCCTTGGCCCGATGCCCGGGCCAGGCCCAGCGTGGGAGCCGCCCCTCAGGCGAGGTTTCCGAGAAATGGCGGAGCTCGGGGGAAGGGAGGGGAGAGCGTGACAATTGAAGATTCCGCCCCTCGCTGCGATTGGCTGATTCTGCCTTCACTCTTGGATCTCGTGTGCTGATTGTGCAAAACAGGAACACGCCTGGCCCCAGGGCCGCTGCCAGAGCACCCCTGGCACAGCAAAGGCTGAGAGCCGGGGAGTGGTGGCAGCAGCAGGAGCCCGGGGAAATGGTGGCAGAGCTCGGAGGCGGCCCCAGTGCAGCATCTCAGGAATGGGGCAGCCACCTCTGGGTTACCCACAGGAACCAGAATGAGCCAGCGCTGCTCCGGCAGCGGCTCCTGTCGAGGCCCCACCTGATTGGCTGAGGAGAGGCCCAGGAGTTGAGAGAAGGAACAGGAGAGATCCCGCCCCGAGCACCGAACGGGAGCTACAGACCCAGCCTTGGAACAGCGGGGGAATTTATTACCAACCAAATCACAGCAGGACAGGAGAAGGGAAAGAAATCTCTCCAACCCCTTCCCCCCACCTAACATCCAACACCGATCCTCCCATGGGGGATGGAGCCGGAGCAGACCACGAAGCTCTTCCCACACTCGGGGCACTCACAGGGCTTCCCTTAGTGGAGCCTCCATTGGTGTTTGGTCAAGTTAGAGCTCCAGGTCCTTTCCTGTCTCCATCCCCCGATCAGGCCTCTCCCTGGTGTGGATGTGCAGATGGGTGGCTAATTCAGAATTCCACCTGAAGGTCTTCCCACATTCCAGGCTGTTCCCTGGTATGGATCTCGCGGTGCTTGGTGAGGTTGGAGCTCCAACGGAAACTCTTCCCACATTTCTCACACCCATAGAGCCATTTCCCAGTGTGAGTGTTCCCTCAGGTGGGAGCTGTAGCAGAAGCTCTTCTCACCTTCCAAGCACTTGTAGGGTTTCTCTTCCTCCTCCTCTCAAATTCCAAGCGCTTGTGGGGCTTTTCTTCCTCCTCCATCCAGCTGTGGCTTGGAAATGACAAATCCTGGTTTAAGGGAAAAACAAGGTGGGGACTCCTTGGGCTGGGGGCTTCTCCTGCCCATATCCATCTCTAGAATGTAGGAGGTGTCTTGCGTCCATGAAATTTTCCAAAATATTAAGGTTCAGCCCAAAAAACCCTTCAAGGTGTTCCCCATCTCTGATCTCTCCACTTTGGGGTTCCAGAGATTTCCCTTCCCTGGGATGATGGGCTCCAGTGGCTCCAGGGGTTCCCCCTTCTCCAGGGTCCTGCTTAGGGATGATCCAGGGGCTTCTGGGGGTGCATGGGGTCCCTTCTTCACTGCTGCCTTGCTTTGAGATTACTGGGGTTCCTCCTCTCCAGACTCCTCCCCTTTCCAGGCTGCCAGGGGCCTGTCAGCTCCGGGATCACCCCTCTCTGCTCTCCCTGCTCTGGAGGTCCCAGGGGTTCCTCTCCTCTGCTCTCCCAGGGGTCCCCAG
>WBND01001849.1:15274-32602 GCA_013398595.1 Tychaedon coryphoeus
TTCTATTTTTATCCTCTTTCTGAGCTGCTGTAAACATGGCATGGAGCTGGAAGGGGTGGGGTGGTGGGGAGAACACACAGATGGGGAACTCTTGAGGGGTTCTGTGTCTCTGGCACCCTGCTTTTCTCCTCTCCCTTTCGTGGAGGTGTCGACTGGGATGGAGCATCTTTCCCGGGGGGGTCACGGTGCCCTAGATCCCTGCCCTGAATGAGGGCGAAAAACTGGACAGGGAAAGCCTAATTGGAAAGAGGAGGGAATAACCAGCTACTATGCCCTGGTAGGTTAGTGTGGGTGTCCATGATTTTAAATACCGATAAGCACTGTCTGTAGTGCTTGGAAAGACATTGGAAAAAAAAAAAAATTATGAGATATGATATCTAAACTAGAGAAGAGCTGCAGGGGGAGACAGGATGGCCACGGAATCACTAACTATATGGCATCTAGTTTGAAATTTAATGCTGAGACTTGTTTTTGTAAAATAGTTTCTTTTTCCTCTGCTTTCAAATAATGAAAGATAAGACTATAGGGAGAAGGACTGCTTGCAATCCGACAGAAAGCAAGATGCCTACACAGCTAAAAAAGATCGGGCTTCTGGTATTTGCAGGATGAAGAAAAGAAAAAAGAAAAAAATAAAGTCCAAATAAAAAAACCCCACAGAACTGTGTTGGTTCCCTGGTTCGGAGCCCCCCCGGCTCCTCAGAGTTCTTTTGCCTCCCCCAAGCCCTGCCCCGCTCGGCTTCCTTGGCGCGGTGCAATCCCCCCTCCTCACCCCCCTCCCTCCCCCTCCTTCTCCTCGGCGCTCGCTGCAGAGCAGCCAAGCAGCTCTGTTTGCTAGAGATGTGCTGCACTGTTATCAGACTGTCTAAGAGACGCATTGAAATATGTTTGTTAAAGTTAACCTGGTGCTTTTAGTGATGTGTGATTTTAATAAGACTTACAGAGTGATTTAGAGTTATCAGTGTGTATGTGACATGGCAAGATTTATCTTTTTAACACAAATGTTGATAAAATTGACCATATAGAATTAGACTAAATTGATACTGGGTTTTTTGCTAGGTTATGATTTAGAAACTTATATACTTAAAAATATTTATTGAAATGTTTTACTTGGATGCTAGTTGAAGAGCAATTAATTTTCATGCCCAGATGGCAGAGCAGTTATCTAGGTTCTGTAACCTTGAATTTTATCTCCCACAGTTACTTCAAGCTTAGCTGTAATTGGTACATGGAATTCCACAGCATGGGCAGACGATACTGTGTTATTTTGTTTGTTTGCTTGCTTTTTGCCTAAAAACTTTAATATTATAATTTCATTATGTATTTTGCTATGATTTTGTTTTAACTTGTACGATATAGTGTATTTCAGAACACCTGGAGACAGTTAGCTGAGCGAAAGGCTTAAGTGAAATCTTTTACTAGCTCGGATTTACAGGCCAGGTGAGATCCTTTGGTCTTTGCACAGGGCCCACATAATTATGAACAAAAAGTGAAGCCTAAGATAAACTGAAACAATACACTGAATTGTGAGGCTCTGTAGGAATTGACATATTCATTGCAGATACAGTGACTATTTTGAAAAAACAGATATGTAAGGTGCCCTTTGGTGCCTATGGCCCTATAGGGAAGAGTTTAAGTGCTCTTTTAGCAGGAAGATTTAGTAGTGCTATTCAGGATATTAATGTCCATTTAGGTGTTATTGATTCTGATTGTCTAAGACAAATTTATGCTATGGTATCGGTTAGGGACACTGATGCTTGTCCCAAATCTATCGGGGGGTCCCTGAGAGGGTTTTTTTATTGGGGCGTGTTTGGGGCTCGCAGATTAGAGAATTGAGCCCCAAATAGTCTGGCGCCCCTGGGCGGTTTTTTCTGTGTATGTTTGGATCTTGCAGGACCCCAAAGCTGAGCCCCTTGGGGGATCTTTGGGGGTCCGTGTGGCCATTGCCCAGTGTCAGCAGGGGGAGGACATTGGTCCTGGGGACCCCTGGGAGAGCAGAGGAGAGGAACCCCTGGGACCTCCAGAGCAGGGAGAGCAGAGAGGGGTGATCCCGGAGCTGACAGGCCCCTGGCAGCCTGGAAAAGGGGGTGTGCTGGGAACACGTGAAGCAGGGAGGGGGATGGGAGCTCGGGCCGAGGAGGGCCTCTTTGAACGCACGTGCTGTTAAGACAAAGAAACAGTTCCCCCTCTCTGAGAGCCTCCCCTGAGGCTGCGGGGACCAATCGGGGACCTGGGTTAGTGATTGACAGCCCAGGAGACCAATTAGAAGGCTGTTTCGCTTTCACAAACCACAAAGAAGAAGGGTTAGTTGGGTCTTTTGCCTTCCGGTTGGGAGGAAGGAGGGAGCCCCCCAGGCTCCGGGGCGCCAGCCCCGGCGGGGGGCCCGGCCCTGGCCCGGCCCTGGCCCCGCATGGCTCTGCGGGAAGGAGGGCCCGGCCCAAATTGCCCCGGAGTGGACCTGGCCCGGCTCGGTCTGGCACCCGGGCCCCCCAGGGGGAGTGGGGAGCTGCAGGGCCCCACGCAGTGGGGCTCGGTGCGGCCCTGGCCTCACGCAGCCGGCCTAGCTCAGCGCGGCCCGCCCCGGCCCTGGCTCGGAGGGGGCTTGGCGCGGCTCCGGCCTTGCGTGGCCCCGCTCGGCGAGAATCCGGCTTGGCGTGGCTTGTTTTTTTTTTATGCGGCGTGGCCGGGCAGGGGATGGGGGGGCCACCAAGGGCTCTCCCTTCCCCCCCTGTTTTGGGAGAAGAAGCCTCCGAATGGCAGCGTGGCGAAGGGAGGTCCGGTTTTTGGCAGGGGGCCCCAGCGATCACGTTTTTTTTTTCCAGCGTGGCTTTTACTCGAACTCTTCAATTTGTTTTTGGATACAAGTTAACTGCTAGTGCCTGGATGAGAGTCTAGATTTCCTGAGTTTCCCGGAAGTAAAGGCGGAAAGCAAGAAGAACTCTGGAAGTCAGCTGGATGAAGATGAAGTTTTATTGAAGGAGAAATGAAAGAGTTGCAACTGATAAGTAGCTTAAAACCCTTTGTTTTTTGTGGGCTTTAAGGGGACGGTAACTACACTAAAATTCCTTTAAACTGTAAAAAGTACTTGGGGAGGTTTAGGTGCTGGAGAAAAGAACTTTTGCCTTGGGGAAATAGAATTCTCTGTTTTGGGACTGGAATATGAACAGAGACATTTGATAGAGAAAAGGATAAAGAAAACTTTGTTTATCAGCACAGCCTGCCTTTAAAATGACACCCCATGTACTTTCAATAGCCCATACACAGCTCCGAAAGAACTGTAAAATGGGAGGAAAATCATAGTTCGTGTGTTATGGGCGGATGCGGACTGTGAAGGTAGAAACATCTCCTAAGCCTAAACCAACAAAAAGGGAGCTCTTCTCTCTATAGTGTGTTAAAATGATTATTTAAGTAATAACTGACTAAAGTGTTCTTTGTATGTTCCTGATGTAAAGAAAGGAGGAGGAGGGAATAATCTGGAAGTCTCATTCTGAATTGTGTTGTGTTGTTAATAAATTTCTGTTTATACCTTTTTAAGTTTTAAGCCTGCTTTACCTTTACTCCTAAATTCGATCCCCAAGAGAAATTAAATCTATTAAAATTGGCAAATCCCAGTCACACCGTGACAGGGGGGAGTCTGGAGAGGAGGGACCCCTGGAATCCCAGGGAGATCAAAGTGAGGCATCAGTGAAGAAGCAACCCCATGGACCCTCAGAAGCCCCTGGATCATCCCTAAGCAGGACCCTGGAGAAGGGGGAAGCCCTGGAGCCACTGGAGCCCATCATCCCCGTGAAAGGAAACCTCTGGAACCCCAAAGTGGAGAGATCGGAGATGGGGAACACCTTGAAGGGTTTTTTGGGCTGAACCTTAATATTTTGGAAAATTTCATGGACGCAAGACACCTCCAACATTCTAGAGATGGATATGGGAAGGAGAAGCCCCCAGCCCAAGGAGCCTCCACCTTGTTTTTCCCCTCAAACCAGGATTTGTCATTTCCAAGCCACAGCTGGATGGAGGAGGAATAAAAGCCCCACAAGTTCTTGGAATGTGAAAGGAGGAGGAGGGAGAGAAGCCCTACAAGTGCTTGGAAGGTGAGAAGAGCTTCTGCTACAGCTCCCACCTGAAGGAACACCAGAACACCCACACTGGGAAATGGCTCTATGGGTGTGAGAAATGTGGGAAGAGTTGGAGCTCCAACCTCACCAAGCACCGCGAGATCCACACCAGGGAACAGCCTGGAATGTGGGAAGACCTTCAGGTGGAATTCTGAGCTGATCACCCATCAGCACATCCACATCAGGGAGAGGTGGCTGCCCCCGTCCTCGGGATGCTGCACTGGGGCCGCCTCCGAGCTACGCCACCGCCTCCCCTGGCTCCGGCCACTACCGCCGCTCCCGGACTCTCCCAAAATGGGGCCTTTGCTGCTCCAGGGGTGCTCTGGCAGCGGCCCTGAGGCCAGGTGTGTTCCTGTTTTGCCCAATCAGCCCGCGAGATCCAAGAGTGAGGGCAGAATCAGCCAATCGCAGCGAGGGGCGGTCTCTGACGACGTCACGCTCTCCCCTCCCTTTCCCTGAGCTCCGCCATTTCTCGAAAACGTCGCCTGAGGATCAGCTCCCTCGCTGGGCCCGGCCCGGGCATTGGGCCAAGGAACCGCTGCTGCCCTGAACCGCCGGGAGCTCAGGGTGAGCAGGAGCTGAGGGTGGTGGGAGCTTGGGGTGAGTCCAGGATGGAGCCGGGACCCACCTAGAGCCCCAGCAGGAGCCCGAGGCGGGCAAGGGATGTTTGAGAGAGGCCCCGGGGCTGTGCAGGAAAATTCACGTGGCCAGAGTTTTGTGTACCCAAAGGAGACAGAGGAGTCCTGTAAAAATGACTTCATTCATGAACAAAGGGAGAGGCTATGGGCATTTGCCATGCGGTCTCTAAAACCTTTTTATGCTCATTTTCCCAGCTTCATCTCCCTCTTCCTTGCCCCACTGGCTGAGGTACTTGGAATGTTCAGACTTCCCGATCCGCCTGTGGCATGTCCTCCTCAATATGCACTCCTCCTTTTGTATAACATCAGATGTTCACAGGTCTGTTAAGTGTTTCTCCTTCTCGAAGTTCAGGAACTGAGCAGGATCTTGGCTGAGCAGCTGTCTTTGTAAATTAGTAACATTTTCTGTAACTGAAGGTTTCTCCTATTGCTTTCTCATGTACAAATACCTGGCCCTGTTTCCAAGCAGATTTATTGACTCATTGACTCTGCTTGTTCTTCCTGTGTCCTCTTTGATTTTGGGATTATTCTCAGTGTCCTCACTCCCTGTCCTTTTGTAGCCGTTTCTGGATCAGGAGGCCTGGTTGCCACCAGCATCCCCTTGTTCAGCTGCTGAATGAGCTGCACTCAGCAAGGTGTTATGCATGGTAAAAAGATGAGAGTTGCAGCAGCACATCAGAGGAGGAACAGCTTTCCTGTAACCCATTGTCTGCGAGGGAACCACAATAACGTGTCCCATTCCCATTTTTTTTACATTTGGATCATAATATGAGCTACTTTTGTTATTTCTTTTGTTACCTGTTTTACCATTTTTCAGTTGTCATCTATTTGAAAACAGCAGGTAGAATAATTTTATTTTCTACATATATCATCTTCTTCATTGGTGTGGTTTGGTTGGCAGGAAGGTCAGGAGCTGGATCTGTCTGGTTGGTTATTGTTTCAGGGACAGCTTTTAATCTAATCCTGTAATTCAAATGGTAAATGGGTACTTTGCCCCTGTAGTGTTAATTTGCATTTCTAAAGCTCCTCCCCTGGCTGCACTGAGCCAGTGCTTGTCTTCCTGAGCCATTTCCTGACTCACATGTGGTCCTCCCACAATCTGCTTTTTACTTGATATCTTTAGTGTTAGAGAGTCAAGGCACAACTTGATTCTTGACAGGATGTGTGACAGAAATAATTTCATTGCCCGGTTGTGCAGTGAAAATAATTCCATGACACGTGAGCTTTACTAGATTTTTCATAAACTTTTTACAGTCTGAACCCACTGAAGCCCATTGGTTTAATGTTCATTGCTTCCAAACCAAACTATTTGGTTTCCTATTGCAACTGGCATTCTCCACTTCTGATGTTAATTAGGTCCAAACTCCTGGATTTCCTTCTCAGCCTTTTTCAGACCAGGAGTCTCCAGCTCTGCCTTGGGGCTGTGTGTGATGTTGGTGTTCCTTGATGTTTCCTGATGGCCGATGATGTTCTGTTGATAGTTGTTATCTTTGTGGCAATCTTTTGGGCCATTCCCAGCCTGTTGAGATGTTAAACTCACCTCTGTTGGGTGGTGTAACATTCCTTAAAAAAAAAGCCTTTAAAATTCCTTACCCCATGGCAAAGGCAAACCAAACCTGCGTAGAGAAATAAATTTTAAAAAAACTTCAATTTGCTATATTTACCAACAATCGAATCCCAGCCAGCCCAGGTGTGAGTGTAATTGAGAGCCAGAGTGGAATTGTGCCGTTGTGTTCCCCAGCAGCTGTGGCAGTGCAGGCACAGAAAGCAGCAAAGCTGCAGCGGTGGCAGCAAGGATTGGCCCCAGTGACTGGAGATGCCAAAGGAGGGTGCCCAGGCAGAGGATTGCAGCAGAGGATGTGTGGGCAGGCCCAGGGGCTTCCCCCGCTGTGGAGCCCTGGCTGCTGCTGCGTTGCCTTCAGTGCAGGCTCAGTGGGGCCTCCCATGCTGGTGCTGCAGCCGGGAAGCGCAAATCTGCTGGGCTTGAGAGCCCCCTGAGCCCAGGGGGAGGGGTCCCCCCGTGCTGAGCTGTGCTGGGGCTGTTTCTGTGCTCAGGGACACTTGGGATGGGCCACGGCACTTGGCCTCCAGTGGTGCTTCTTTGCACTCCTTAGGCAGAGTGTAAGTCTTGGTCTAATTCCCTTTCCTTAACCAGAGCGTGTCTTGGAACTCTTTTCCCTTCTCCTGCCCTTGCAGACCCATCCATAAATACATTTTGTCACTCATGCCAGGGAATGTCTCATCAATCTCTTCCCAGCCTGGCTCTGGAGCTCTGTCACTTGAATGCAACCATGGGTTTGTTCCCAGTCCCTGTGCAGGCTGTTCAAACAGGAGGCTGGGTTAAACCCTTCCCCTGTCCTCAATTCTAAATCCTCCTGTGCCACTGAACAAGTTTCGTTCTGTAATCACTGAGCACTTCTCATCCATGTAGAGGTTCTTTTGGTTATCAAAGCTTTAACTTGGTTAAGCCTGACTTGAACAACAGGCGATCCTTCTGCCATCAGTTTTTTGGCCGCAGGTACCATTAAATCTATTGCTGCACAATTCTGCAGCCAATGAGGCCGCTCTGGCCACTGGGTTAAATATTTTTGCTCAAGAATTCCTTTGTCATAGCCCTGTGTAACATCCACTTTTTAAAAAGCGAGGTTCACTTTCCTGGTAAATATTTATAGGTTTAATAAAAGGCAATAAGAGACAAACAATAAAGCAAAAGGTTATACCAGCAGGGTACTGGGCCTTTAGCCAAGAGCTCACTCTAACGCAGAAAGCACTTCCTTAAATGCATCAACCTCTTGCATATTCATCGGTCTTTCATGCATTGTTCAAACACGTTCCCCCCCAACCTGTAAACCAATGTTTTTCCCTTCCCTGGAGGTCTGGTGTCCCATGATCTAAGAATGTGAAAAATGTCCTGATTATATTTTCTACCATTCTCTGGGCTAGTTATATGAACAAAGCTTTTTACCTCACCATGTTATAGTCCAAGAAAAATATATTTATCGCACTACTATTCATAAGTTTTGTTCATAGCAAAACTAAAAGAAACTATATTAATACAGCAAGTTTTCCAAAATTATACATGTAGCTTTCATTTTAATATTTGCCAAAAGCCAATAATATAATATGTACTATAACACACATGCAATTAAAATTTCTTTTCTGAGTCTGGAAGAGCCATGAATGGGGCAACAATCATTTTAGTTTTATTTAATTTTCTGGAGTTTTGCTGTTTCTTGAATCCATACCACAACATTGAGGCTATCTGGGTTTAAAAACTCATACAATGTTCTGGCTCAAACAGAGAATCCTCAATCCAGGTCCTGCAATTCCTTATTAGTCCTCAGAATTGTCCCAGCTCCATTTTAGTGCTGTGTAACATTACTTCTAGACTCCCTGGTCTTTCTCTGGGTCAATACATCACGAAACTTCAGGCAATATATGTCCCAAATATTTATCCTTTTTCCCTTCTATTTTTTGCTTTTTTTTTTCCCCAAGTATTGAAAGATGCTTTTCAGCCTTAACATTCAGCCATTTCACAGGGGCTTCTTCTACTTGGCTGAAATAACTGAGAGGTCCAGACTTCCCAATGCACCCACTGCATCCCCCTCTTAACATGCACCCCACTTCTGTACAGCTAACTCTGTTCAGTCATTGTTCTTGTTCTGGGAGTTCATGAATTTAGCAGGACCTTGGCAGAGCAGCAGTCTGTGAGGTCAATTAATAATCTTTTCTGAACCTGATGGCTTCTGCTGTCACTTCCTTATGTACACGTCCCTGGCCCTATCTCCAAGCAGATTCCCAGCATCTGTTTGTAAAGACACTTTCCTGTTCTCCCTTCCATGGGGGTCCAGGCAGAGCTGCAGCTCCCAGCGTTCCCGACCTGGACCCCACCTGTGCCCCCCCGGGCCCCAGCGCCCCCCACGAGGGGAATTTGGGAAGGCGGGAGGGGGCAGCGCCAAGGCCGGGCCCCCCGCGCTGTCGTGGCAGGAGCGGCTGCAGTGGAGACCGAGTGCAGGCGGGAGCGGCTGAGAGCCCAGCGCTGCCCTAGCCTGAGCTGCCCCAGCTCCATCCCTACCCCTGTGCTGGGATGCTGTGGGTTTGAGGGGAAGAGGGAGCCGGCAGTGGGTGCTGGGCCTGGGGGCAGCAGGAGAAGGGAAGGAGAAGCAGACTTGAAGAATGAAATGGTGAAACGATGGACATGGGAGGAGAAGGTGGGATAGTGCAGGAGAAGGAGGAATAGTAGGAGGAAGAGGAGTGAAAGAAAGAGCAGGGATACAGGAGGAGGAGGAGGAGCAAAAACAGGAAGCAGCTAGAGGTTCCTGCCCTCCCTTTATCTGCAGCCTCACCCCCAGCTCCAGGAGCGTTGATCCCCCCATATGCAGCAGGTGACCAGAGAGGGGCATCCACGATTTTCACAGGAGTGAATGTTGGTGTTTCAGAAAATTATTGGGTAAAACGTTTGTGCTTTGGTTTTTTGCAGGGCCTGAATATTTGTATTTTTCAGGGGTTTTTTGCAGAATTTTGCTGTTTGCGGTGGGGTTTTTTTGTGTCTTGAAGATTTGGAGAATTGTGAGTTGCGATCTTGGTGTTTTAGAGATTCTTAGAGATACAAGATGTCCAGTGATTTCCTGAAATTAAATGGGGCAAGGAGGAATTCCCAGTCCATGGAGCTCTCTTCTTGTTTTTTTCTCCAGAACCAGCTTTTTTATTCCTAAGGCATTAGGGGATGGAGAATAAGGAAAAGTCCCAGAGATCCCTCAGGAGGAGGGGCTGCAAACCCAGCCCAGGTATCTGCTAGGAGGAAAGACCCTCCCTGAGCTGGGAAGGCGGCCGGAGATCCAGGCAGAGCTCAGAGCTGGTGGAGAAGCCTCAGAGAGGGGAGAAGCCCCACAAGTGCTTGGAATGTGGGAAGGGTTTCAGCTGCAGGTCTGACCTGATCCGGCACCACATGACCCGCACAGGGGAACAGCCCTACGAGTGTGGGGAATGTGGGAAGGGATTCAGCCCGAGCTCCAACCTGATCCAGCACCAGAGAATCCACACTGGAGAACAGCCCTAAGAGTGTGGGAAATGTGGGAAGAGCTTTAGAGACACCTCCCACTGTTGCGGCACCAGGTGGTCCACACGGAGGAAAGGCCCTACACCTGCTTGGAATGTGGGAAAAGCTTTGGGCACAGCTCCAACCTGAGAGACCACCAAAGCATCCACACCGGGGAGAGGCCCTATGAGTGTCCTGTGTGTGGGAAGAGGTTTCAGACCAGCTCCCATCTCCTCCTACATGAATGGATTCACACAGAGGAGAGGCCTATTCCGCTGTCCCGACTGTGGGAAGGGATTCAAGGAGAACTCCACCTTCACCAGACACTGGCGCATCCACACTGGGGAGAGGCCCTACAAGTGTCCTGAGTGTGAGAAGAGCTTCTCACACAGCTCAAACTTGAACCGACACCAACGGAGGCAACACCAAGGGAAGCCCTGTAAGTGCCCCGAGTGTGGGAAGAGCTTTGTGCTCTGCTCCAGCTCCATCGCCCATGGGAGGATGGGTGTTGGATGATCCCCAGTGACCCCCGTTAGGCAGAGCCATGGTGATTCATGGTCCTGGTGATCTGTGTTGGGAATACACGTGCATGGGGGGGCTTTGCATCGTCCTGTCTCCCTGTGGGCACCTGGATGAATGTAGGGACAGGAACGTCTATTGGGACTCAAACTGACATAGGAAATTTCTTTGGGGAGAGTGGATTTGTTTACTTTCAACCCCAGGAAATCTTCTGTGTTCAATCCTGTCTTCTGGTGGCCTCCAGGAAAACTGAATGGTCTTGGAGGTCTTTTCCAGCCTTAGTAATCTCTCAATTTTCATTTTCTATTACTAAAGGTTGTCTTCTGTAGCAAAATGGTGATGGATTGGGGCAAAGACCAAGATTTTGGAGACAGTGGGGTGGAAACCCTTCCAGAATAGGTTCTTCCCTCCCACCCAAGCACATGGTTCCTCAGCTGGCATGCACAAAAGGAAATGCTTTTCTTCTCGACTTGATTTCCTTTTGATTTCTCTTCATCCCTTTAAAACATCCAACATGAAAAATAAAGACACTGAACTGAGACATGCGTGGGGACATGGGGGATTAGAGACATGGCGGGACACAAACATAGAGAGTGACTTGGGGACAAATGGACATGGATGGGGATGTGGCCATTCATGGGGACATGGGACATGGGCATGGAGATGTGGGGGACAATGACAGGGATGGAAACATGGTTGGGACACAGCCGTGGGTGAGGACATGGTGGGACATGGCCAGTGACATGTGGGGACATGGCCACGGCCGGTGCCATGGGGGGAACTTGCAGGGGCTGTGGAGGATGCTGGGTTTGAGGGAGTTGAGGGTTCCTGGAAGGCACTTGGGGCTTGCTGAGGGCTTTGGGGACCCCAGGTCAAGAGGCTCCGGCTGCACTAGGAGACCCTGGCAGAGGTTCTGGGGCAGCTGCTCAAGGACCCCCTGCCCTGGAGCCCTAGCTGGGCATTGGGCTCCTGGAAGGGAATGAACGTCCTTGTCCCCAGGAGGGAAATCACAGCACTCTCAGGGTGTCAGGGGAAGCTGAGAGGCCACAAGAGAGAGAGGAAATCCAGACAGAGCTGTCCCGTTCCAAAACTACACCCCAAAATTCCCCAAGCTCAGGCCTTCCTCTCAGTGAAAGCGGCCCTGAGGTGCATGAATTGTGAGATAGGGAGTATGGGACCTCCACACTAAGGAGGAGGGGCCTTGGAACTCCCAAAACCAAGTGTGTGGGATGGGGGTGGTGGATTGGGAAGGAGTGGGGAAGTGGTGGAAAAGAAGGGGAAGAGAAGAGCTGTGACCCCGTAAGAGTGGGGGAGGGGGCTGGGACCCCCAAATTGCTTTGGTAGGGTTCCCACTCTTCCTTTCTAGTCCTGCCTCCTCTTCCTATTCTTTCTGGCCCTTCTCCTGCTCCTTCCTTTGCCCTCCTCCTCCTCCTGTCCTCCTCCTCCATCCCTTCTGTTCCATCTGGGCCCAGCACCCACCCTTGGCCCCCCAGTTTTCCCAATGCTGTCACATCCTGCAGGAGGAGCTGGTATGGAGCCAGGACAGGTCAGATTGAAGCAACGCTGAGCTCTTGGCCTGGCCTGGGGGCCCCTCATGCGCCCCCTCCCCAAATTCCCCTTGAGGCTTATTGGGTTTCCGGCACCTTTGGGGTTGGCCCAGTGCCATGTTGGGGTTCAGGTTCCTCCCAAGGCCCCCCAGAGCAGGGTGAGAATGGGGGGACACGACCTTTCCTAGGGGTCCCCAGTCCCAATCTATTGCAGGGCCTGTTCTGCCCCAACGAATCATGGCTCCCCCCACAGAGTCCCTCCAGCTCCTTCTCCACTGGCCCCCAATAAACAGGACCAGGTGAATTGGGAAGCTTTATTGCGAATACTGGGACCAGCTCAGGGGCAGAGTGTCACCAGGCTGTGGGTCCCCAGGTGGAGCACACACGTTTACCCGAGTCCCACTGGCTCCCAGACAGGTGAGCTCCCAGCCCCACCAGCACCACCAGTATGGCCCCAGCTCCCCCAACACGTGCCATCCCCAGCGCCGGGCGGTGCCTCCAGCCCCAAAGCAGCCAGGCTGTGCCGTGGGGTGGTCCCCACAGCCCCGCTCTCTGCAGCACTGGGAGCACCAGTCTGGGCTACTTTGAAGTGTAGTCGGGTGGCATCAGAACCCATTTAAGTGGATCCGTCACAAGTTGTTTAGAAGGCCCGAAATTGGAGGAAAGCATCAGGATCTTCCCTAATATGGGCTTCCTATGTCCATCCCTGTGGGATCCCACTCCAATGTCAGAGCCTGTTGGAGTGTATAAAATAGAAGCCTCTCTGAGTCCCTGAGGGAGAGAGGATGCAGGCATTGATTTAAAGCGCTCAGAGAAATTTAAATACGTTAAGCCACACAGACATGAAGTAGAAGTGTGAATTTTAGTTATACGTAAGTATTAATGTTACTATGTCACAGTGTCCTAGGTTACAATGTAAAGATGTGCCCAAAACTATGTGTTCTATCACCAGCCAGTGAAACCAGGTGGGATAGTGATTCTTATCACTGTGGGAGATATCCTCTGCTAATGGGCCATAATTTAAAAAACAGATGGGGCAATGTTCTTTATCTTTCCTATGACCCATCCTTCCTCCAGAAAGGTATCTTCTGTTAATGGGCCATTGAGTCCCACCGCATGACTGATAAAACCACATCATCCCATTGTGAGATGCTCCACCCAGGGGAAAGACCCAAACAATTCCTACTGTTTTAATGCTGAACAGGGTTTAGACCCCAGTGGACATGTGTGTGCAAATCTGGGCCTTATGTGTGTGCACCAGCCAAAAATTTTATTTAGTTACTATATTTTGCTGTTCAGTTATTTCTGCATGTTTTGCTCTCCGTTCACATGCTTCTTTCACGTGCTAACTGTTTTTGTGTATTTCACAATTTAGACCAATGTTTATAACAGGTGCACAGTATGAGAAAATTTTAGGAGTTTTTCAATAACTGGTTTGAAACCCCCCAAGGCCATTGGAACATCAGCTATGCTAAATCGGGAGAGAAGTTGAAAACACAGAATACCAAGATTAGAAGATTCAAGATAACAGGAGGCGACAAGATCCTGAAGACCACCAGTTAAGGACTTTCAGGGGTTTGAATGGGTGGATCAATATCCTAAAATTACCAATTGTAGAGTATGTCCCCATGTAGGTGATGGTTCTAGAAATGTATAATTAGGGTGAATTATAAACAGTAAACCGGCTTCTGCAAAATCATACTGATTTGCTGTCCAAAAGTCCAGTTTTTTTCCCTCATTTGGTGACCCTGATGTGATATATTGCACACATCATGCATATGATTGAACTGTGACTGTTTAGACTTAGGCTCTGAAGGGGGTCCACAGAGCAAAAAACTCAGGAAGCCCAGTCGCAGGCTGCCGCGGCGGGACCATGACAGTGGAGGTAGGAGAGTGACTCTGAAGAGAATCCGAAGAATACAAGAGAGAGAGAAAACTTCGGGGAGTGGCTTGGAAGGAAGCCAGCAGGAGCACGGGGCGGAGAGACGTTCCCGAGAAAAGCTCCGAGAGAAAAGCATGCGCAGCGCAGCGAAGAGCTACGGTAAAAGTTGAGCGGCTGGGGCTGGAGGGATGGAGAAATTATTATCAAAAGAAACGAAAGAAGAGCAAAGTTAAATATCCTCCAGCATATCCTCTCTATGAGAGCAGACAAGTACGACCCAGAGGGTTTAAAACGACTATTTAGATGGGGTCAGGTAAAAGGATTTATTTCGGGTGACCCCGCAGCTACCTTTCCGGCCTTTGCACGAGAGTGCTTTGGTGGGGAAAAGACAGTTGTATTGTCCTTACCATCGGCAGTGCCTTAGACAGAGTCACGGGCTCCGCGGGAGGTCTCGGGTGGTGACAGCGCGGACTCGCAGTCCATATTGGAATCACAAAAAATGGAAATAGATGCTTCCTTGCTAACATCGGAAACAGAAAAACCTGTCCCGTGGTGTCCCCTGAAGAGTTAACAGCAGCCCTGGGAGGGCAGTTACTGGAGCTCAGTTAGAGCGGGCATTCAAATGTAGATCACGAATACTGGCATGTAGAGTGATTGCCCTGGCAGCAAGAGAGAAAATCAGCACAACTATGAGCTTCAGTGATCAACAGTTCAGAGAGAGAGAAAAAGCCTGACTGCGACTGCTTTTAATAGAGGGGACGAAGAGAAGGGACAGCTGTTTAATCGCAAAAACTGCAAGCTTCGTGTGCTGCAGTGCCAGTCTCCCGGAGGAGAGAGGGAAGTCACCAGATTCGGTTCTCAGGAGGGAGAGGTTCTGAGAGGAAGTTTGTTAGTTTCGGCCTGTGCTGAGGAATGAGAAGAGTGTCGGACCCTCCATTTCGATCTGATAGTTAAGAACTGGCACAGGCTCCGGTGTTCCCCCGCAGCGGCATGGTTCCTCCCCCCTCAAAAAAAAAAAAAAAAAAAAAAAAAAAGGTGGGGGGGCAATTAAAAGTGGTTAGTGGTTAAAGTAGTTTTTACAATTTTTACTAGAGGAGTTCAAAACTATCTGTGTGCCCTGTAGCACAGTAATAATGGTATTGGTTTTTATTATAATAATTAGAAATTTATGTACCCAACAAGTTTTACAGGCAGATAATGTTTCTGTCCTCTTTGGTTCGGGGTGCCCTTTTTTCATGTGTTTTTTGAAGTCCAGATACGTTTTGTTAAGATTGACTAAGGCTAAGTTCTATTAAGTTAATTCTGTTGAATTTCATTTCTATTAAGTTTCAGTGTCACTAAGTTTAGACAATGTTTTGTTCCAGTTATGTTCGCTATTAATACGGATTAACTGACTTGTCTTAAGTGTGCTTTTGTTCTACTGAAGTGATAATTAACACTATTGCATGGTGTGAATTTACCAATTTTGTAATAGGCAAACTCATGCGATGCTGATGTTGTACTTGTTGTATTTATAGCCAGCTTTTTTATGTATTTTAACATCTCTTGGTGTAATTATCTATGAGATACATGTCATTTTCAGGATCTTTTCTTTTTCTTTTCTACTTGCATATTCATCTCTTTTATCCAGGCTGCCTCTCTGTTGTCTCATGACTTTCAGTATTTTAAGAGTTCAAGTAATGATGTCTGAGCTTAGTTGGAAGCCTCCTCTAAGCTGATGATCTTGTGGTCCTTATGAGAGAGAACAAGCCTGAGGAAAAACTTCAGAGGGAACAAGACGCTGAAGGGGTTTGGTTATATTCTCACCCTAAAATGTTTGGTTGTGGCTTCTATTCTTAAAAGTCTTGATGATTTTTGTGCTTTTTTAATACAAAATAAAATAATAATTATATTATACATAATATAACAGATATATATATCTGTCAGGGAATTCTCTTCAATTAGGGCCTGCGGTCTGGCCACGCCCTGCCTCTACCTGGATGGGAAACTGCCAACAGACCCAGGTGTTTTCTGCATCAAAAAAATACTAGAGTTGCTTTGACTTGGCAATTTGACACTATCAATATGACAGCTGGACCTGTTTTTTTTGAAGTGAGCTTGGGAATAATTTTCCGGAGGTGATTAACCAGTTCTTCACTGATTTGAGGTTTATCAGGTGTTGCAGACACTGGGATGATAGTACAGTGTTTTTGTGCTTGGTAATCATCTAACTTTACATATGTAATTAATTATGTCTGATAGGAGAAATGTTTTTGATTATTATATCTGAATTATTCCTGATTGCTGTAAGTTTCTGATCTCACTAGATGTAAGGCTCCTCAGTTGAATGCACAATGACAAAGCCTAATTGACTTACTAACTTGAAGAGAAGATGTGCATGTGTTTTCATCATTAGCAGGTTCAAAGTAATCATCTATTCAATTGACCAGGCATCAATTGTCTTCAAGAAAATGAGGCCCAGTCAGAAGACAAATTCCCTAACTACGATGCAGCTTTCATGACCCAAACAGGAACAGGACTGCCAAAACATACCCCTGTCTGGAAACTTAAAAAGTAACTTATCAAGAAAAAGCCTCATGTCATTACCATGGTATTGTTCTCCTACCAACTTTCTTTAGATATTCTATGTTTCAGATCGTCAAGATGGACATTCCGTGATGTCAAAGATCAACATTTTCCGCTAATGGACTTGCTATAGATTTCTTGTTATTGGCACATGAACACGGGTGTGAGGATTTTGATGGGATGTGTTGTACGAATCTTTGTAAACATTCTGCATTCATTCACGAGAAGTTCAAACAACTGCAAGATGACATAAAGAAGTTGACTGTGGATGATTGGGCTTTGGATGAATGGTTAGAGGGATGGGGAATACCTGGATGGTTGAAAGATATAATCAAGGGGGTTTGGATATTTTTGTTAGTCATTATCATATTCTTTTTCCCATAATCAAAGTTAATGATTCACTTGATAAAATAAGATATGATAGAATAAGATAGGATAAGATAAAAGATAATAAAAAGATTAGATAATACAAAGTAAAGATAATTTAAGGATAGGATAGGATAAGATAAGATAGATAAGATAGTAGAGAGGATTGGCGGGTGCAAGAAGAAAAAGGAGAACTGTAGTAATATTGGACCAGTTTAGACCACAGTGGACATGTCTGAACAAATCCAGGCCTTGCTCTGTATCGTGTGCACCAGCCAAACTATATTTAGCTGCTTTTCTCCATGTCTTGCTGCCTAGTTGTTTTTATGCATATTTCACTGTTCTTTCACATGCTTAACTCTTTTCTGTATATTTCTTAATTTAGACCAGTGTTTATGACAGGTGCACTGCATGAGCCATTTTTAGGGTGTTTTTCAACAACTTGTTGAGACCCTTCAAGGCCGCTGAAACATAAACTGTGCTATATCGGGAGAGAAGGAGCTGAAACACAGAATACCAAGATTAGAAGACTCAAGATAAAGATGGGCAGTGAAGCTGTGGACGACCACCAATCATCGCCTTTGAGGGGTTCATGCAAGGTGGGGGAACAGCATAGAACCACCAATCAAGAAATGCGTGACTGCATGGACAGTAGTTTTAGAAT
>WBND01001850.1:0-39419 GCA_013398595.1 Tychaedon coryphoeus
ATATTCTTTTCCTGGTTAAAGTAACCTGCTCTTTCCTAATACTGAAAGGCAATACTGCATGGCACCCTACATCTTGAGAGCTGCATTGTCAAAGCTTTACTTTTCTTGTGAAAATATTAATCTTTATCTTATTGAACTTGAAGTTAGATATGCTAGAATAGCATGAAATCTTGAAAGCAAAAGCAAGGGAAAAACACCTTTCATTTTAATACTGTCTTCTATATGCTGACATTTTGTGGAACATAATTGTTCTGTAATGCAAAATAACTCTTTTCAAAAGTATTCATATTTGCCCCAGGGACATAATCTCTGACAGAGATGGTTTAACATCAGTCATTTAACAGAGAGTGAACACTTACATGGATATTAAATAATTTTAGCCTACATGGAAGTTCTGTTGTCTAATTATACTGGGGGCACCGGAGCACCACTGAGAGCCCTCCAGCTCATCACTGCCACAAACAGGCTGGAGAACCCAACCTGTCAAGTATGACTTCATGTCAGTAAAGTCATTACAACCGAGTGGATTAAAAAAAATAAGAATTCTAATTTCTTGTAGCTGTCAAAAAAATTTGAAAGTCTATTTTAAGCTGCTGATGAATGTGGGGTATACCTCCAGGCTCACCCTAGATATACAGCATTTATGGGCAGTTGTAATTTGAAATAGTACAAAAGAGGCAGAAACAAGGATGAAAACCTCTTAATAGTTCAGACACCAAGCTGGTTCAGCAGAACACACTTTCAGCTGGTTTGTATCTCTCCTTCTGCTGGAATGTGCCTAAACAAGATTGAGCAGGGAGAAAGAAAATTGACAGTCCAAGGCTAGAATGGGAGAAGAGAGAACAAGCAAGATTGTAACAGAGGTTTTGTCCAGATGCAGAATGTTTTTCCTGCCTCTCATTGATGCACTTGGGCAAAATGAAAATTTTGGAAACTTCATTCTTTGACTTTGAAGAGTGCTGGGCTTACGTCTCAAGCTAAGTATAATCTAACATTGAGTGTCCTCTTTTAAAATAAAAGTACCATAGAATTTTCAGTCCTGTCTTCATACCTGCATTGAAATAGTCACATTGATATATGTTTTCTTCTTTTTCCTTCCTTTTCATTTTACCACTGATAGGTTGAGCCATTGATCCAGAAAGGCCACGAGAACCTGGTGCACCATATCCTGCTCTACCAGTGCAGCAGCAATTTGAATGACAGTGTTCTGGACTATGGGCATGAGTGTTACCACCCCAACATGCCAGACTCTTTTCTTACATGTGAGACAGTCATTTTTGCTTGGGCCATTGGAGGAGAGGTAGGATGAACGTCTGTCTAGCATGGTTCATCAATGGGGCTTTGTGAGGGTGTGTATCATCATGAAATTTCTTCCTAGTATTTTAGTGATTACTTCATCTGTCTGTTTTTAAGGGTACAGGATCACAATCCCTAAATGCCCCACCAGTAAGTCCTCAACCTCCTCTTGGCCTTTCAAGTATGTAAAGCAGTGGTCATCCTGAGTGACAACCCAAAAGTAATGAAAAGAGTACAGAGGGAGTTGATGCCTCAGGGGAGAAAGAGCTTTGGAGCATGGAAATCTGTCACTGTATCAGCTTGTCCCATCTGATGTGGAAATACAGTGCCTCCAGCAATGACCAATATCTGCTACCTGTGGATAACAACAGAAAGAAAAGCTGTGTCTATAGGTGATTTCATAAAAGACACAGAGGCCAACTCTGCTAATGAAGTTACACATAAATTTGATTAATTTTGTGTCTCACCAGGACCTGGTTTCACTGATGCACCATTCAGGCATATCATTCTGAAGTTTCCTATCTGCCCAAAGAAACATCATTTCTATGTAGGAGAGATCCTGTGCTGGTGCAGAGCCAGCATAAGACCACTTTGCTAATGGCAGTGGGGCTTATCTACAGAAAATACAGGCTGTGATGCCATGCTTACCCCAGGCTGTGTTTGCAGCTTATTTCATGTTAATTTAGGCTGCAGTTAATGCCCTCAGCTGACATAACACAGCATGACTGCCAAAAGAATCCCAGCTCTTTATGCCCTTGATTCACTGTGTGCCCACCCAAAGGATGGTTTGAGCACAGAGAGGGACTGCAGTGATGATACTTTCTGGAACCTTCTTTTGGCAGCCTGCAGTCCAAAACCATCTGCAAATGCTGCAGTGTGAGGAAGGACGAGTTGTTAAATGGGCCCATCAAAAGAAGTTTAATCCACTACAAGCATTATCCCTAGTGTATGCTTTGTGCATTTTTGCCACCAGCTATGCTCTGACCTAGTATTTGTACTTTCAACTGGCTTAATCTAAGTGAAATTAAGAATTCAAATAAATAAGTTATTATTTTACAAGCCCCATGGAGGTTTTTGCAAGGATGATCCTGTTGTTAAAGACCTGTAGAGAGGCATCTGACAGATCTGGGTTACATTCAGGTTTGCCCAAGTACCCATTTTACTAACCTTAGCTTACCCTTACGCAGAATGACATTGATAATAATTTTTACTATATACTACAATTAATTCATTAATGTCCATCAAGCATCAGAAAGTTGGATTCTCAAATTGGACATTTCAGAAAAGTAGAATGTCAAATTACGTATTAAAATATTCACTATATACTATAAAATGATGCAGATTAATTCCAATTAAAGTGAATTTGGTAAATTAGTTCACTTAGGAGATACTTGTATTTTGGTTTGAATGGAGAGTGAGCTTTTGAAGTAAATCTTCCAGTTATCCCCACTTACAATGCTTTGTTTATCATCATGAGTGGTTTGAGAATTTGCACAGGCCTCTCTGGTATGAAGTTACAATAAACATGCAGAGGTGAACCCAGCATCTTTAGCAACAGATGGAGTTCAGTGCATGGGATATGACCAGATCTTGTCCAGAGGAGCATCATTCCAGGGCAGTGGGTCCAGCACAAGCTGTTTCACCATGCACAGATACTTCTTGCACTATTGGCTTGCCATAAAGTAGCCAAAATATCACCTTTATTGTTCAAACAATTTTACTTAGAATACAGTCACTTGTGCACAAAAAAGCAAGTTAATTATGTGCAACCTCAATATTCCCTGGAAATGGCTGCTTTTAGAAGCAACTGGGAACATTTTAAACATTGATTTGCTTCTTCATAAGGGTTTTATTGTCAGACTAAGTGCTTGATGATGCAATGTTTGTGAGTTTAAAATGGAATTTTCCTTTTCTGCTCAAACAATAAATACAGAATAAATAATCATAAGATCACAGGATAATGCAAGTTGGAAAGGACCTCAGGAAGTCTCTAATCCAGCCTCCTACTCAAAGCAGGGTCTGAGGTGAGATTAGACTAGTTTGCTCAGAGCCTTGTTCTCTGGGAAGCGTGGGATCTACTATTTTATATTGACATAGTTATTAATGTTATTGAGTCCATAATAGGTATATTTATCACAATGCCATGTTCAGAAAGCTGTAAAAGAAGTTATATTTCCAAATTTTATCATTTATATGATTGTATCATTTCAAGAAGGAGTCAATGTACTTACAAAGAGAAATTGACTCTTAACTATGGCAAAAAACACCTGAATTGTGTATTGATTTCTGTGTGTATTGATTTCCAGGGTTTCACCTACCCTCCCCATGTTGGATTATCCATTGGCACAGCAGCTGACCCTCAGTTTGTCCTTATGGAGGTGCACTATGACAATCCATCTTTCACTGAAGGTTTGTAGCCTCACATGCATTAAAACATGCCAGACTGGAAAATGTGCTGCACACAAGTGCTCATACACTGCATGGCAAACAGAGCAAATAAAAAACTGAGGGTTATTTTTTCCTGATCAATAGCTCCTGGTTCACAGTGTCTTTCCCACTGCCCTTGAATTTTATTATGTTTTTGGTCATATTTTTTTTTAATAAACATCTACCTGAACTGCTGACAGTTTGTAAAGTAGAAGTATAGACTCAGGTTTCTAGACCATTCACTGGGTAAAATCAGTTTATCTTAAAAGATAAGCTTTTAATTTATAACAGTGTTTTAAAATTGTTCTCCCTAAATTTAATTTATATTTAAAAGAAGTAAAAGGAAGAAACCAAGGATCCCAGGAAAATCAGGGGAATTTTGAGGATGCCTTAGGGACAGATACCCTTTTGTTCTGAAGCAGAAGTTTATTAACCTACTGTACCTGAGAATATTGTGGTGGTTGTTACATATGAACTTAGTAAAATCCAATGCAGCATAGTATACTGGCCTTTCTTTACACCCCTATGTTAAAATAAAATTTGCTATGTGGGCTATGGCTTTCTGCCTTACTGTCGTTTCCCACCTTCATCTTTTAAATTAATTATCCTAATTTTTTTTTTAATTTAGTGACAGGCTCTGCTTTCAGCATGTGGGATACAATAAACTTCATTTGCATCCTAGATATTGTATGCTTTTTCATCAAATGTTGTATGAAAGCCCAAGAAGTCACACGCTGAGAAACTGTGTCCATAAATCCATCATTTTGTTTTAATTGACTGTGCTGTAAGATAGTGTTGGTTTATCTGAAGTAACACATATGAAAAACTGGAAATCAGTAATGTTTTGTTTCTTTTTAAGCAATAGGAACAATTTTGCCTGGCTGGGACAGTCCCAAAAGAGCTGGGAAAATTCAGGCAGCGTAGGCAGAGCAGGGTGTTTGTAATCCAGGTCGTGCTTCACCTCCTCGCTGGCAAAATGCACATGTGAGATTGTGCCAGGAGTGCAAGAGAGTAGACCTGGGTGCTCCATCTGCTTCAGGCTGAGTTCTCCTGGCACAACAGCAAACATGCCACTGGGTCACCTTCCTTTGTGTGTTTTGGCACCTGCATTTGCCCTGTTTGGGTCTTGTGGTGAAAGGCTGCACTGTTTGCCTCTCAGTGTGACCTGGGGTAATGTTTTCCTGAGTGATTCAGATTGGTAGTGACTTTTGGCTCCCAGTTAGGAGGACTTGAAACATTTTTTAGTTTAACACGAATGGGTTTTACTGTTTCTGGTTTTGTAGTCCTTAACATTCACTTCTCATTTGAAAGGTGGCCTCTTTTGAGATTGTTTATCAGAAAATCTGGCATAGCAGAGTTATGTCATACATAACAGTGTCTTACATTTAGACATTAAATGTCTAACAATTTCTGAAGCAGAAATACCACAAAGGAAAAATTCAAGTTGATGAGGTTGTACAAATATCTCCAAGAAGGGAGTGAGTATGAGTTCCCAAATGCTAAAGCTGGGATGTTGTGGGACACAATATATCACTTTAAATGTGATTTGTATGTTGCAGGAGGTCTCATGGCTGATTTGCATTCTTAATTTTCCATGGACAGTTCATATCCTTTATTCATAAATAACTATATGCACTACTCCATCTTAGGTATTTTAGTGACTGGGTAACAATCCCTGCTCTGTCCCTCTGCCATTTGCTTATCTTAAAATAGACTGCTAATACCATATTGATGTAAAAATTGGCTTCAGGCACTGCTGTCTGTTTTGTTTTTCAGAAGACTAATATAGGTCAGTAGGAAGCATCTTACCTTCTCTGAGATATTTGATATGTTTGCTGCATTTTTCATTTTCAAAATAGAAATTATTTCAGTTACTATCCAAAAATACAAAGAAATGAAGAGATTAACTAAGAGAATATAGTTCCTGTAAAAACACAAATTAATCCTTTTTTTGTGTATATCTTGACTAATAAAAATGACTAATAGAAGACAAGTATTCTAATAATTTAGATGATAAAGGCAATATAAATTAGTGTTAGATGCACTGACAACCACACAAGGCTAAATATATGTGGGTAAATAAATAGATTTGTATTATTTTGACTCTTAAAAACACAGCCTTCAAACTGCAGGCTTTGGTTCTTTAAACTAATTTTTGAAATCAAGATAATTCCTTGAGTCAGAGCAACATTATAGAACTCTGTAATTCTCTTGCCTGCTTCACTCAAGGTGGGGGTATTGTCTACAAGTCTGGGATTTAGTAAGGCAATTTTCATGTTTAATTGATGCTCTCTTAATTGGAGAGATTGTAAAAGGGATGTATTTTTCATCTCAGGCTGTAATGTAACAGGCAATCCAGAGGGAAAATATAATTAATGGTAGGACCTAAGATGAAGAAATAGATAAAATTCTCAACTAGAAGACAACATGTGGCTTGAAAATTTTAAAGAGAAAAAAACCACATATGGTTTCACTAATTTCCATGTTACAGAGGTGGATTCCTTGATTTTCACATAGAAAACTTAAGACATATCATGAAAAACATGAAGCAATTTGGTTTGGTTTTTTTTTTCCTCCTTTAAAGAACTGATTTTTAGCCATGGCTAACCATGTTCTTTTGTTGCAGGCTTGATAGATAACTCTGGTTTGAGGCTAATTTATACTCCAGTTTTAAGGAAATACGATGCTGGGGTTATTGAAGCCGGTCTTTGGGTCAGCCTCTTCCACAATATCCCACCAGGCATGCCTGAATTTGTGTCAGAGGGGCACTGCACACTGGAATGTCTGGAAGAGGTATGTCCTGTGTCTGAATCCACTGGTTTTCATTCATGGAAATAATTGGAAGAGTCACTTGAACTTCTTGGGAAGATTGACAGTTACAGTTAAAAGAAACAAGCAAAGGTATCTGATGGTGCATGTCCTCCAAAATGTCATCTTTTTGAACTGGGTACTTGGCATGCTCACTGCTCAGGCTGCTTTACTTATTTGAGTAATAATGGATGATATAGAGCTTGCAATGTTTTAATTTTGTGTTCAATATGTAAGCATACACTACTTTCTGTGGCAAAGCTGTTAATAACTCAGAATAGCTAGCCCAGCAAAAAGCAGTTGAGACTAATTCAGACCTGGGAATGGGCAAAAGGCTTCTATTGATGAAGTGAAAGCCTGAAAGTTATTCTTACACCAACCACAGAAATCGAAGACTTGAACAGGTTTTACATTTATTATTTGGTGACATTAAGATAACTTAATTATCTCTGCAGGTTATGAAAGCATTGCCTAAAATCTGTGGTGACTGAATAATGGGAGATTCTCATATACTTTTTCATCTATAGAGAAAGGTTGAATTAATAATATGGTTTAAATGAAGGCCAAATTAGATACAAAATTTAGATTTCTTCTTGGTGGTCTTAAATGTTGTGTATTGTCCTGGCATTTTTCTGCCTTAAAACTCTTGATTAATCCATTATGATGAGGTTTCTGACCCTAGGGCTGTTCTTGAAAGGTATTGTGATTTCAGATTATTTCTACCTTGAGCTCTGAACAGGAATTAAAGTTGAGCATACTCAACGTACAGTTTAGATCAGTAGATGTCAGCTAGAATAGGGGTGATGTCAGATTTGTGTCAATTTGGAAAAGTTAATTTGCAAATATTTTTGACCTGGAAAAAGATTTTAGGTGTAAACTTACAGTATTTCACTACCAGTTCACTTGAAGATGGAAAGCTGAGGATATTATGACTACAACCTCTCAATTTAAAGTGCATCTCTTGGCATCATTCATTCATAACTGCATAGAAATCCCTTTCCACAATAAACATCCACATTCATTAGTATCAGCCATTAGCACCAAAATAATGTGGAGGTTTTAGTATGATTCCCTTAAAGTCTTAAAACTATTGAGAATTACTTGCAGTCCAGTTGGTTTTAATTTTAAAAAATATGTGTATTAGGAGTAGAAACATATTTTTGTTATAAAAAATAATCACAGAAAAAAACCCTAGCCTTTTTTGTACATAAACCCTGAATTTCACTTACAGTTTTGGTTTTGCTCCAGACTGCATTTTCCAGTAAACTGAGCGAATTCAAAATGCATTAACAAATGCATTCTCACTCTGTTTGTAGATGGCATTACACTACACCACTTTGGGTTTGGGAACAGTGATGGTGCTGGTTTCTCTTGGCCAGGCTCTAGGTGCTGAGAGACCTGCTGGGATCCAAGTGTTTGCAGTTCTTCTCCACGCTCACCTCGCTGGCAGAGCCATCAGGATGCGCCACTTCCGCAACGGCGAGGAGCAGGAGCTGCTTGCGTATGACGACGAGTTTGACTTCAACTTCCAGGAGTTTCAGTACCTGAAAGAGGAAAGAACCATCTTGCCAGTACGACACTCTTAATTCTTCTCCTGAAAGTGTTTTAAGTGATCATGTGCCTTACATTTTCTCACCTTTAGGATTAAATTTGCTACAGAATTTCTAAGCATAGCATCATAGAATTCTTGGCTGTTCTGTTAATTTTTCCACTTATCGCAGAGTCATTAATGCAGTAAAGTTTCAGTGTCAGGAGTGTCTGCATGTGTCACCACAGAACTGGCTTGTTTCACAAAATTGAGCTTTTCTTGGCATATGTTTGATATCCATAATAACTTGATTTGAACTTTACTATCACAAATGTTTGAACAAAGCAGATTAGAAAATCCCTTGTGTGCCTGGCTGTACCATCTTCATGCATTTAGAAAGACAAATAATGGAAATTTCTCCCTATGGATTTACAGAGCTGTGGGTCCAAGTAGCGTTTCTTCAGTATTTGCACAAAGCAAGAATCCAGCCTTAAAAACATGCTTAAAAATCAGTCAAATCTTCTCTTTGTTCCACACTTTTTCTTGTTGGGAGCAAAACTCCATGCTCATGTTGCACATGATGTTTCACTAGTAAACAAAACCCTTTGAAAGAAGAAAATATTCAACTCTCTCTACTGTATTCCTGAAAATAATGCAGCATAACTTGTAGAAATATTCCAACTACAATTATATTATAAAGCAGTAGCTATGCATAGCTGTTGCATGAAAAAGTCTGTATTTTTTTGTGGGTCACTCATTTAAAAATTATTCACTCTTCTTTTTTTTCCACCCAGTATATTTTTTAAGTTTTGGCATGATGACAGAAATTTTAGTGCTGCAAAGTCGGGGTGCTCCAGGTCTGGCCAGCAGAGCAGCTTGTCCTGGTGCATGTGGACAAGCATGTTATTAAATTCCCAGATGCAAAATGTTAAAAAATGGAATTTGTTTACAATTGGAACCACTAAGGGAGAAGGATCTGAAAAGACTATTGAAATGACAGAACTAGTATGGTCAGGAACCCCATGGTTTAAACTTCAGGGGCTTCTCTTCAATCCTCTTTCTCATGTCTCTTCTCCCACACTGTGAGACTTTGATATTTGTACTTTAAAGACAAAAAAGCTAAAATGCTAACTTTATAGTTTAATTTCTACAGCAAAACCTGGATATTCAAGTGCAGAATTTACTCTTTGAAGTCAAATTGCTTGTAGTCTAGGGGCTTCAAAGACAAGCCAGTGTTACCTCCTTCAGGAAAGAAGGTTGAAGGTTTTAGGAAGAGGGCTGGCAGAAGATGACAAGTTTACAGAGAAAACCTTTAATATTTTTAGGAAAAAACATGCAATTATAGCAAAAGGCCTCTTAAAATTCATGAACATAAGGGAATAGACAACAGAAAAACTATAAAGGGTATTTGATAGTAACAGCAGCTTGACAAAAAGGCCATCTCAAGTAGAAGATGGAATTCTTTCTCTGAAGAGAACCATTTTTTATGTCTTTTATTGATTTCATCTTCTGCAAAACTACCAGTGCAGCTTTACATACATCATCTGGTGCAGTTCAGAGAACAGTTTAATCAATTAATAGTGTCATTTTGCTTGTAAGTTCTTGTTATTCTCTCTTTCTATAAGCTCTCCCATGACTGTATCCCTCTTCCAGCTTATGGAGTCCAGGTTATTTTTTTCTTCACATAGTAGCACTTTCTTCTCCATTTGGAAGCAGCAGATCAAGTCCCACAGAAGGAACAATTTTAGTGAATGTTATCCAGTCTGTGAGATAGGAGAGCCAGAGACCTCACTGGCAGGAACAGAGTATTCCCAGTGGAAGCAGTGATACCGTGCCAGCTCACGCCACTTCAGAAACCTCTGTCTCCATGAGCTGACATGAGGCTGACACACCTTCTTCCAGCAGTCTGGAGCACAGATTGTGCTAGCCTTGATCTAGAGAAACAGCCTGTAGGAATGGAGAAACTCTCAGCCTTTGAAGGGTGATCTGGTTTTTTTTTAGTGAAGTACAATTGTTGATAAGGGAAGATGATGATACAAAAAAAATCCACTTGATTATCATGGTGAATTTTAGATTGATTCGGTATAGGGAGGGAAAGTATTACCAAACAGTAGATCAGTTTGTCAAGACACACATATTTGTATGTGCTTGAGAAGGTAAGTATTCAGCCTTTCCCATACATATCTGTCAATGTAGTGAAGTCTTTGCCTGCCACTCCTCTACTCCCAGGCTTGGCAGAGATATAGTTGTTTTTGTGATGTGGAAAGCCTTCTTTTCCTCATTTGCCAAATATTTCTATTGAAGTTGGCAGTGTAAATTAGCCTGGGTAAAGTTGCACTGGATGAGTTTTGGAGCAAGAATCATTTGCATACATTGTCTGCTATACAATTTTCCAGAAAACTGGATGATAACTGGGTACCTTCATTAATATTTTAAAAGAAATCCAGACAACACTCTTAATAAAACTCTGTTTAAATCCATGGGGAATCCCTGAGGATCTGGGATAATATGAATGCTAAGTGGCAAGGCCTTAACATCTGGCAATTACCTAATCCTTCACTCTTTCAAAAAGTCATATCCTTTGCTCCGATATTTATTTCTTAAATGCTTGCTGTCATCTGTGGTTACGTGAAGCTGGTGTTGGTAAACTTCAGAACTGTGAACTTCCTAAATTTCACATTTCAGGGGGATAATTTAGTCACAGAATGCCACTACAACACTGTGGACCGAATTCGCATGACATGGGTAAGCAATATTTTGGTGGATCAAAATAAGTACACAGATAATATTGGAGACGAAAACCTTTTTCATAGAACACTATTTTAAAAAATGAATTTACTTGCTAATGCCTGTGTGCACATAATTATTTATTGTCTTTCCTTTCATAGATTCTTAGGTTTTAAAGTCATCTGAACTACTGTGGTCTTAGTCTGATCTCTTGCATGAGACAATCATGTGACTAGTTTATAAAAATAAGCAGGTCAGCTCATAAAAAATCCTTAGAAGTCAAACTTTTCCAGCATAAGGAGTGCTTTCCTCACAACACGTATTAATATACAAATTCTGTGTATTCTAATTAATTATTTTTATGAACTTGTTACACATTTTTCCCTGATGTTTCTCAATTCTCTAGTTTTGTGCCTAGCATAGAATCTAGGCAGAATGAAGGCCCTTTGGGTTGAGAAGAGGAGTTGAGAAGCCAGCTCTACCCGTGGAGGGTGTCCAGCTCTGGTTTGGCACAGGCAGTGCACAGTCTCCCAGAAGCAGATTGACAGGCTAACAGAGGCCAGGCACTGGCCATTGCAATGCAGTCACTGGGTTTTGGAGGTGAAGTAAATTTGGCTGCTTGGACATGAGCTGGATTGTGCCAGCTGGCTGTGAGCACACAGAGTGATGCCAAACCCACCATGTCTATGGGAGGGATAGAGCTGCCTGTGCCAGGATCTGATTGCACCTCCTGGGGAGCAGCTGGACCCAGAGCTCTGGGAAGTGAGACCTGAGCAGTGTCAGTTTTGCAGGGAAGAACTGTTCCTGGCACCCAGAGAGCAAAGGGATACTTCTCCCTGAATAATGCTTGCATGTAGGCTCATGCAGCAGTTATTTAATGGAAAGCAAAAGAGCAAGAATGAGGGCTTTTGAGTTTTTGTCCTGTTTTCCTATGTGGTGACCACACTAACTCTTGGCTCAAGTGTTTTGTTTTCTCCATTCCTATTCCTGTGGTTCTGTGAGACTTGTGGAACTGTTCCCACCCAGGACTTTGGAACATGCAGTTTATAATCTTGTTCATGTTTACCAAGATTAATTTTAAGTTAGTTGTTTTCCCCATGGTTCTCAATGGAAGACTGTTTAAGAGTCTGTTTCTTCTGTTAGCTAGAAATGTTATTCTAATTGCTGATTTTATAATGCATGCTCATTTTTCCTTGAGTCAACACTCTGTATTGACATAAATAATTATTTTCCTTCTTGCTTTTTATTGGCATATATACTTACAACCTGAGTTCATATAGATTCGTATTTCATCCCAGCCTCCATTTCACTAGGCAAAGCTCAAATAATTTCTTATTAAGCAGATGAATTCTCATAAAATATTTTTTCTTCATCTGTTCCACTTTTCTGAAACATGGTAAGTCTAAGTACCTCTGGGGCAACTGAAAGTAAACCTGAACTTTTAGATAGTACACTTTGATATAATATGAGCCTTATTTTATTCACAGTTGTTCTTTCTGATATCTTTTAACTTAGAAGCTATTGCTTGAGCTTCCAGAGTATTTTGTAATTAATTATGTAATAACCTCTTGCTACTTGATAACCTCAGGTATAAGATAAACTTGTCAAATTGGGCCTCCTGGTACACCTTCCATTAGCACATAAATAGTAATCAGTGATTTAATCTGTGGGATTCCAGAATTAAAGAAAAATCCCGTTTTCAGGGTGGTCTGAGCACCAGGAATGAAATGTGCCTGTCATATCTGCTCTATTACCCGAGAATCAACCTCACCCGGTGTGCCAGTATTCCAGATATAATGGAACAGCTCCAGTTCATTGGTGTTAAGGAAATCTATAGACCAGTCAGGTATGTAAAATGTTTATGAATATATGCAGAACCTCTGCTTCTGTCTGTGGGATTCTTGAATCATTTTTATACAACTTTCCTTTCTTTGTGGTAGAAAGAAAAGAAGCATGGTCACTCATGCCCCTTTTTTTTGTCAATATGCAATGCTGCTATTTCTTCTGCCAAATTATTTTGCATCTTTTTTCCTTCTAATAGAAAAGAAGTTTCCTCCTTTAAGGAAATAATACTGTTCACATTGTTTTGTTTGTTTGTTTTGTTTTTTTTAACCACACACATCTGTAAAAAGGCTATATATCAATATTTTAAATCTATCAATTAATTAAAATATGTCAATGTTTCATATATAGAGAAATAATTTTGAAAGGAGTTTGTGAGCGTGGTTGTTGAATTTCCCTGGGTAGATTTGTTGACAGGAATTCTGAGAACAAAAATATGTTCCTTATAGTACTTAAAATTGAAGCATCTCAACAGCAGATTGCAAACAGTGAGAACAGTCTTAAGCAGAAAGTTCCTAACTGAATGAAATGCAGAAAAATAATCAAATTATAAAAATTTGAATGCACGTTTCGTGGTGAAAGGTGGATTACATTTGCTTTGTTAGTTGCTCTAAACTTAGGTAATAGTAAGATTTTAAAATCAAATGGATAGACTAATAGTGTGTCATCAAAATTTTTAAAAGTTGTCTTTGCTTATACAGTTTATCTTAACAAACCATGTAAAACTATTATTGCAAAATAATTTGACATACAGCTTAGTCGTCTTAGTTCTGAAACATATTCAAGGAAGAAGAGTTTGAAGGAAGTTGCAGTGCAATCAATGTCTACATAATTTTCCACACTATTTCCATTTACAACATATTTTAATACAGGGAGAACAGAGTTTCTAAATTAGTCCTATCTAAAAGAGTCTTTCTGAGCTTAGAAAGAAAATATTCTAACAAATGTATGCTCTCTTGAGTGTTCATTCATGATAACTGTACTTAAGGAAAAAAATGCACATTTGGCCTGGGGACATAAAGATGTTCTGAATAGAGTAAGTATGCAGACTGTCTGCCACAAGTGGAATAGTAATTAGAAGAGGAGATTATTAATGCCTCTAGTATTTATGACCTAATCCACAATTCTTGTTTCATTAAACTCTGTCAGCCTGAGGATATGTGACCTGATCCTCATCTCTCTTGTGTCAGTCTAACACTAGAATTGCTTCACTGACTCTTCCAAAGTCTCTCTTGACTTATACACAAATGCAAACTGGGGGTAGGATCAAACATTGTCCCCCACTTTGAAACATATTTTCCTCTGTCTGGTGGCACAAACAATGGTTTAAATCATGAGCAGCAGAGATGAAAGTGATTAGGCCACAGCAGTTGCACAAGTACCAAAATACTTGGTTAAAATTACAGCCTCTATGCCTAGATGTTGAGTGGAGTAGAACTCTGGCATAGGCAATTTCCCCAAAGCTAGTGGGAGGCAGCCTACTGCAAGATAACACAGATCTGTCTAAAGTGTTCTGAAAAGATAACTTGTGCTCCAATCACAGTATTAATTAGATTACTTGATAAAGTTTTAGATACTTTTGTTCTTCTACTAACTGTATTGACTTTGTGCTTGTAAAAGTTTGCTCCCTTCATCATGTTGTTTCTGTTCAGAAAAGTCAAACAAGGAGAAAGCAGAAACAATGGAAAAGGTTTGGGTTTTTTTTGTTTTGGTTTTGGTTTATTTTCCTTTGTTACTTTTTTTTTTAGCTTTCTTTACTAAACGAAAGACATGAAATCTCATTCCTTCCCCTTCCACATTTTCGGCTGGTGGGAAATGAGATTGTCCCCATTTGTTCACAGGAAGGATTCCCACAGTTGGGCAGATAGATCTTTCAGAGAAGTGCAGCAGGTCTCTAAGTTACCTCTGGCCAAAAGTGCCCTTGCAGCTAGCTTGTAGGAATATGCCAGAGGGAATGTCCACAACCCCAGTTATTATCTGCTGCCAGCCTGTGCATAACAGAGCAAATCCTGTGCTAGGCTCATTTTGACCTGAGCATGGCAGAGCCATCTGGAAGCAGCTTTCTAATGGCAGAGATTTCTTGGCAAACTGGCCTGCCAAACCGAGGAGAGGGTGTGGCTTTCTTTTGTTTCTGTTATTTTGAGGCCTTACAGCAGAAGATCTGTTTTGTATTGCTTGTGTGTTCAGTTTGTAGATCAGAGAAGAGCAACGTGACTCTTCAAGTCCTTAATTTTTAAAAGCATCTGGCAGCAAGTACTAACCTGCTGACAGCCTTTCATAAGTCTGTCAAAATCAATTTAACTGCCTCAGTTTTCAGTAGAAGATAACTTAGTTGAAAATGTGAGCTAGGCATAGTATACATAGTAGTACTACATTTATTTTTCTGACTATATTCTTCAAAAGTTTTCCTCATTCATTTTAGCTTGATAGTTTTTACCTATTTTTTAAAATTGAATTGCTTATTTTTTCTTTAGGACTTGGCCTTTCATTATCAAGAGTCCTAAGCAATATAAAAATCTCTCCTTTATGGATGCAATGAACAAATTCAAATGGTCCAGATCAGAGGGTCTCTCCTATAATCAACTTGTGCTTAAACTACCTGTGAACGTGAGATGCTCAAAAACAGATAACGCAGAATGGTCGGTAAGTCTGTGTGTTGAAAAGGAGGTAAGGATGCCATGAAAGAGTTTTGATTTACTGTGTTTCAATGCTTATGAATAAATATCTGATTATATGTCTCCAGGATGTTTACACAGTTATGTTTCATTTGCATACAATAAAAAATGATGAGAATGTTTTACCAGTGCTTTCACCTAACGAGTTCTAGAGGCATTTAAAAAGAAAGAATAGTTGGAGCTTTAATCAGCACTTGGGATCAGTAACAGGAGGATAGAGTCTTTCAGTGGGTCTTGGACAGATCAGAGAGCAACCACGTGTGTCCAGGTTAAGTGACCAGGCCAGGAAGCTGTTCTACCTTGGCTGCCTCCATGGTCAGGGACTTATGCTAGGGTCTTGCAACAGATGATTCAAAATCCCTGAATCAGGTTTCCTCTCTGAGACACCTTCTAGAGGAAGCTTATTGGCTGCATAATGAAGCCTCAAGAATCTACCTTCTTAACTTGGGCTTCCAGACACCCTGAAGTTGTATGACTACTCTTCCAATAAGCCTGGCTATTTAATGGTCCTGGAATTGTCTATAGTACTGGGCTAGAAAAGTAAAGCTGGCTAGTCTGTTCCCTTTGTGCAACTTAGTAAGATTTTATCTTCCATGGTTTTACTTTCCCTATTGTCTTGATGAAAAAACCTGCAAGATAAAAATACAATTCCCCAATAAAATATTATTCATTCTAAATATCTATTGGTATTTTACCAGGACACTGCTGAGAAAGGTTGTCATCTTTGATGTTGATAAGTGTTTTTAAAGAATGACTAGTGCGTGTCGTATCTTCCCTGAAAGGGATGCTTAAAAATATGTATTTGTCTTTGAACTCCTTTGCAGACTCCAAATTCAAGGCTCTTACTTTTTTAAGATTTTCTGCTCAGAATGAGAGGCAGACTCATTGCATTGGCTTATTTCCAATTGTGATTTCAATCCAGTGTAGCAGAGCTGCTGTGAGATACTACTGATGAAGTACTTCCTAGGAAAGGACTTCTGCCTCTTCCTCCTCACCCAAGAAAATAGCCGGTGATTCCGCATAGTGTCACACAGTTCTTTCAGGTGGAGAAGAAATTGCCCCTCCTGCAGCAGCATTCTTGGGTTTTTCAAACATAGGTCAGACTCTTCTGCCCATTGGATGCCAAAGGAATACTGTGTGCTCTAAGTAATTGAAGAGGTTCTGTTTTTTCCTAATATTATTTGTCCCATTGTAGACCTCTTGTCAGAAGTAGTTGTAGACAGACAGTACATGTGACTGTTCACCAGTTTTGGCTAAACTTCTTGACCTTTACAGCTGCTGGCTAGTAGCAATTGCATAGACACCCATACACTGATAATTTGTCAGAGGACAAGTTAAGGTGATGAAAAGCACAGAAATTTTATCAAGAGTGGATAGGCTGAGGTTTTTTTAATGGTATACTTTCTGGAAAATGCTATTGCTCTTTATCTTACAGGATGAAGGAACAGTACTTACAACCTAAAGAATGTAGTCAAAGAATGAGCTCACTGGAGCTGGGAATTCTTAGCTCTTCCTTAATCATAGTTTCCTTTTTCAAAAGTGACATGGGCATATTCTTCAAAGCTAAGATTAGGACTTTTTCCTTTCCCTTTCCTTATTAGTGATATTACGCTTGAATGACCATCCTCATCAAAATCAGGAACAGATTTAACCTGAATGGCCAAACAATCCTTGAATTGTTACAAGACTGAAAAAAATTGACGCAGAGGAACAGAGTTGAAAATACCTTCCTCCTTCTGTAGAGTTGGCCCCTATTTCATTTTTAGTTTTGTGCTGTGTTTGCTGGGGTTAAGCCAATATTCAGTTGGGGTTTCTTTCTACAGTACAGAATAATGGCAACATAGATGAAATCCCTAAAGTAAGCATATGCTCTACAGGTGGGCACTCAAACTTTCAAAAATGTGCCCAGGAGAATACTTTCTGAAGAGCTTATTTTCTTTAACATATAGGGAGTAAATTTAGGAAAAGCAAGCTGAGCAGTGTACACAAATGTCTCTAATTTCATGTCAAAACTATAGCAAACACGTAGTTACATCAAATACCAGAGTTCCATGGGAAGAGTGAAAAATGGTCAGTGTATAGCAATATGACACTGCTGTATGCTTGAGCAGGGACATGGGACATGGGACCAGATGGCCTCCAGAGATCCCTTCCAACCACAACCATTCTGTGGTTCCATAGAACAACATGTACACAGTTTTAGCTGTTTTGTACGTGCAAGTGTGAGCCCTGCACACAGAAATGAATGCATTCAAATATCATCCTATATCCGCTTAGCAGAGTGGCATTTTCATTTGACAGAAAGATGAAAAAAACAACTGAACCTGCCAAACAACCCCACAAAGCAAAATGAAGTTATTCAAATCAACCAACCAAAGTCCAACCATGCCTTACTGGAGAGGATGCCAGTGTGTACTGCTGCTCTCAAGCTGGGAATGTTGGATATGCACACTGGCTGATCTTTTGGCATGCAGTATCCTCATATTTTTACTGAGCTTGATGTTTCCACAGTCAGAGTCACAGCCCAAGTACAGAACTATCAATAGATTATCAGGCAAGCTGCCAATTATCTTGAGAGCAAAAAGAGTTTTACAATCTTATGCGACAAAACGCTGATCATTTTTTGTTATTTTAATTTCAGATCCAAGGCATGACAGCTTTACCTCCTGAAATAGAGCGACCATACAAGACAGAGCCAGTAATATGCAGTTCGTCTTCCTGTTTAAATTGCTGTTCATTCTTTATCCTGTTGTGTATTGTGTACATCACAGCCAGTACCATAGGAAACACTGGGCCCTTTGTATAATAATTTTTATTCATCTGTGTTCTGTATGCCATGCAAGTTCTGATGTGTTTGCACTGTTGCTATTGTAGATTTATTTTTTTACTTATTAATAAACTAAATTTGCCCAATCAAAACAAAATGTGTACCTCCTCTGGAAACTGTGGGGTTTTTGGTTTTCAATGTAAAATATGTATGAAACACAGTAGGTACACTGGCACACTGCTTATTGAAATCTTCTCCTGTATGGTTTTCTTATACTTTGTCCTGCCTCTTTCACGTGGTGCTGATGCCTTAAGTTGTAGCTTTCATATTTTCCAGATTCTGTACTGCATTAGTATGTAACTTTGAACTTCATATAAAGTGTTAGCAAGTTCTCTTCACAGTTTAGTTAGACAAAACGATCCTTTTCCAGCCTGAGAACCAAGGACACCATTGCAGCTTTGGGCCCAAAAAGCATAAACAACAGTGAATTGAGGAGAGCAAACTGCGAGGATGGGACTTCATAACCTGGAGCTGTAATTGGACAATTAACCCCAATAAGTGAATGGACAAGAACTAATAAAAGTGTGAAAACTCGTGACACACCTTCCAACTTGGGTGTAGCCTTGGCCAGGCCCTTGTACTGCCCAAGGTGTATCCTTTGAAGGCCTTTAAGTAAATACCTAATTTATTCCTGTAACACTGTCTAGCCTCTGTTCTAGATAGCCTCTCAAGGCATCGGTGCTTCCAAAGTCATCTATGTATATGGGAAAAATTAATAAACTAAAAGCAACTTAGTTAACCACAGCCTGGTCTGTGTTGTATTATTTTACCTTGGTTCTAGATATCTGCAGGTAATGAAGTTACTGCTGTATGGACAGGTCTTGCAAACGTGTATTTGGGCATGTCTGGTTGATGTGTGCCATAAAGCTATGGGAATGATTCATTCAGGGGGGACATTTCTGGGAGCACCACACTGCAAAACCATCTCAGCTCCTGAGACACGGGAGCTGTGGGTATTAAAGGGATGAAAACACAGAACCCCAAATCTCCCCATAGTGAATCCTGTACAAGTCCTCTGGCTTAGTTGCCATTTACTTTTCTCCATTCCAGGTAGTTTAGGGTGTTCCTTCTGTCTTAAGACATTTGCACAGTGAATCAATCTTTGGTGAGAAGTAGGTACTCCTTTTCTAAATTTGATCTGGACAGCAGGAGCAATAAAGATTTATCTCACATTTAGACTCTGGCATGCACAGGGAACTGAGCCTGCCAGGAGCAATTGTGAGCACATGCTGAGCATTGCAATAGGCCAAGCTGCTGATTAAGATATTGTTTTTCTGTCCCCTATGTACAATGTTTTATTTATATTTGGAAATCGGCAACTTTTCAACTCAGATGGTATTGGGTAGGCAAGATTCTTGAGAGACACAATTTATTGCTCCCCAGTGAAATTTTACCACACAGTAGAAAAGGACTTTGAACATTAAAAAAAAAACACACATTCATTTTTGTAGCCACACTGCAGTTACAGTAAGCTATAATTTTTT
Source organism: Tychaedon coryphoeus (assembly GCA_013398595.1). Lineage (NCBI taxonomy): Eukaryota > Metazoa > Chordata > Aves > Passeriformes > Muscicapidae > Tychaedon > Tychaedon coryphoeus. The sequence continues at coordinate 19,615 of WBND01001850.1, forward strand.
CAGTGTTGCATAAACATTTCTGGAGTGTGGCTGTAAAAATAAGTTAGTCTGGATGCTGAGAGTGCTTCCCTGATCGCTGCAACACCTGCTCTACCACTAACCTGTGTAGACTTAGTTACATACAGGCTTTGTTATGTACTTTTAAATCATTGAGCACTTCTGTGCAGTGTGGTGGGTCCAGAGAAGATCAAGAGCCTGACCAGAGATAAAATGGTTTTCTGCCCATTTTTGTTCATTTACTGGTAATGACTGATACCAGCTCTCTATGCAGTGCCTGTTAAGGAGGGCAGGCTGTTTTTTGCAAAGAAATATCACATAAGAAGGAAGATGAGAAGAGGATTTGGCAACTGTCTTCTCTGAATTTGAGAAGTGAAAAGGAAAGCATCAGAGGTGTAGGGCTCCTCTGCATGTATCCAAAATTACAGTGCATGTGATAGCTGACAGGAGAGAGTCTCTGAGGCAGCTAATGTCTCAAGTAGAGATGAAAGATTTAATCAAGGATAGATTAATTTTATAGGAGCTATAACAACCTTATTAGAGAACTTATGCATAAAGGGAGTTTAAAATGAGCCATGAAGGTAAAAAGTTCACAGGGCCTACATTATCTTCCTGATGCTGTATCCATACTTGGCTAGGAAAAACTCCTACGTGGGAAAATTCTTTACCATTGTTGGGCAGCTACTTGCTCTAAATATATCTGGACAGTGATATGTTCTGTCATTCTTCTCTTTGGTCCTGGATAAAGCAAGGAAATAGTGTATGCCAAAGAGCATATGTTTTTTTGGGATTAAACTACTGAAGTGTCAATAAAGAAAGATAACTACATAGGTGTCTTCTTCCTGCCAGCAGAACTATGTTCTTCTGGTTCGTGTTCCTGAATAGAACTGGTTGAAAAACAAAAATCAAAGAGTAGTGACAGTGAATTATAGACAAAAAAGTCTTCTGGGTGATTATTTGTACAGATTTGTTCTGAATGTGAAAAGTGAGGGGTGTCCTACACCTGAGATATCATGGAGTCTAGGATGCATCCTATTGTAACAGCAGTTGGAAGGGACCTTGGACTTTCTTATGCTGAAATCCATACCTAAGATGGGGATGTTTTAATAGTTTTTCTTCAGGGACCAAGGAGAAAAATAAGGGGGAGTGAAATAAAAAAAGAGCTTTTGTGTTGGACCGGGGAGCCCTTTCACATGCAGTGTTGTGTCTCATTTGCTACTACTGGCATCCATCATAGGTTGACTTGATTTGCAACAAATGTAAAGCAGATCTGGGGTTAATTTCTATTCTGTCTGCTCTCTGATTCCCTGCAGTTTCTTATCTACAGAGATTTCCTTTCTGTGGGCACCCATCCTAAGAACACATGAACAGATGAATGTTTGTTTTTGCCATCCAGTATGGCACAAGATGATGAAGATATAAAGCAAAGCCAGCTCAGAAAGGATGTCTGTGAGAGATAGCTGCCAGCATATCAGGCAGGCCTGCCATATACACTAAACACTCATTTTTATTTAACTCACAAGTGGTTTATGATTTCTGGAGGAATGGAAAGGAAAATTTTGCTTCACAGGTAAATAAAAAGAGAAATTGATGATAGAGTTATGGGATATTTCCAAATAAAAGAATCCAAGACAGATGTGAGCACATTATTAAAGAAACTTAAAACCAGAAAACAAATAAAAAGAACAGTCTGAAAATGTTGAAAATTCAAACAAGAATAAAAGTGAGAAGTGCCACGAGCTAAGTCTATGTCACTGATGAAAAAGTATGTAGCAAGCCCACACCTAGTCACACTGCACATGAAAAAGCTCTCAGACACAGAACTCTGTGGTTTTCTCTCATTATTGAGATTTAGTAAAGCATATGTGCTCTGTGTTTCTATTCAAAGCATTCATAATAGTTAAAATCATATACAGTGAATATTATTATCAAGCAAACAATGGTAGAGGAGAAGATGTGTATACACTGGAAGATCTATGACTTGCAGATCATGAGCCCAAACATGACTACACATAATAGGTTATTTAGACAATTACGTCATTCATGCTTTTCTTTGTGTGAAGAAATATGTTGAAAGATTTTGGTGAGAAGATAAATACATAAATATTTTAGTGGGATTAAATATTTCGTGGGTTGCATTCAATAGGTGCTGAAAATCCCATTCTGCTTTAACCACTTTCCCCACAAAATGGTTCAGTCACCTGTCATCTGCAGACTATCTGTAGATGTACTATTTATAGTATTCAATCCCTTTTGGGTCTATTATTTATCCATTACAGAGCTTCCATTTAAACATGTGGCTCTCCTCAAATATTTCTCTTACCTGAATCGACAACTGTTGGGGATTTTTCCTGTGTGTAGTAAAAACAGGATGCAGAATGTCTGAGACGGGAACACTGGAGTTTACATAGCTCTAACATTTGCTGCTGCAGAGGAGAATGTCATTGTGTGATCTCATACCCCATCCTGGAGGCCCATCATGGATCCCCCTGTCAGCCCACCCTTGGCTGCACAGACTGACATCTAGGCTGGGGGCTAGTGTGGACCAGTGCAAGGGTGAGAGGCAGAGCCCCAGCTGGTGGGAGTGCCACTGTATTTGGCTTAATTCCTTTCACTGGGGAGGTCTGGCTCCTTTAAAAGAGCCCTGTTTGGCCATATTATCCCAGATGCCATGGGGGCACAAATTTAATAAACAAAATCCAGCAGGAACACTGGCCTCATTCTCCTCTTTCCTCCCATCAAGCAGAAAGTGACTATTTTTAGACCAATTATTACTACTGGAATGTTTAAGAATTTTCATTCCTTCTGTCCTTTGCCTCTTATTTCTGATTTTTGGTACATCTTTGTCTTCCATACGGATGAGAGAGAGAGGGCAAATTTATCCTCAACCTTTTAGCAGAGGGGTAAACCTGGGAGAAGAAAATGAGAGCTGTGACCCAGAGAGCTCCTCTGGCTCATTTCCTCAACCCCTAAATAAGTCTCCCCAGGTCATAGGTGCCCTCATGAGCATTTGCCATCCCCACACCAGTGTCCTGCAGGTGCACTAAGGCAGGCACAGGGTGCCAAAGGGGATGGGTACAACCATGAAGTTTTCCTATTGCAGCCCCTGCAATGTGCTGGTGGTGCAGGTGCATTTCCCCATCTACTAAAACCTAAGGTCTGGTGCTGAGGGTACTTACCTAGGAAAAAGGTATGAACACAATCTGTGTTTGCACATCAAATAAAGCAAAGTAGACTATTTACCTAGACTGAATTTTTAGTTTTGTGGTGCCTCTAATTTACAGGAAAACAGTAAGGTACCAGGCAAACACTAGGAAATTTAAGATGACTAAAAATGTGACTTACAGTCTACTTCTGGGCATGCTAGCAAAATATTTACTTTAACCAAATGTCTTTTTGCTCTGCATGCAACAGACTCCTGTAACAGGAAATCTGGGGCTTCACATCTGCTCTGGGACAACATATTGCGATTTCACTACCACCGATGGCAACTAACACTGTGGTGTGGAGGTGAGCTCTGAGACACAGAAAGCTCCTCTTGTGAAGCACAAAGACATTGTGTAAATACTCCTGGAGACTCAGAGAGTTATTGGCAAAGTAAATTGCCTGTTGTGAAGCCTGCTCTCTCCTTTCCTATGGATGCCTCCCATGGGCTGCATATTCATCACCTTGTAAATGCTTCCAAGTTCCTTGCATCCTAGCAAGTGAGAAACCAGCTGGGAGCTGAATGTGCTTCTCTCACTACAGACACCAGTCCAGACTAGTTGTAGTTTACAACCCTGTTACAAAATAATAGTAAAGAAAAAAAAAAAAAAAAGAAAAAAGCAAAAAGAAAAAAGAAAAAATTACTCTGTCTCTGTCTTTTCATTTTAGAGGCTTGAGGGCTTGAGCAAGTGTTTCCTAAGCATATTGCCATTATTTAAGCATGATTTAAACTTCCCTCTTTGCAGTGATTTTTAAGAAACGTAACAGTATTTTTTCACTAAAAATTTCTATTCTCTTGAGAGAAAATTTGGCAAAATCCAAGCTGCTAATTTCTTCCCCTGTTCTAACCTGTGAACTAGAGAATAAAAGGCTCTTACAGCGTGGCACGATACTGTGAAACATTTTGCATTATGAAGGAATAAAAATAATGTGACCATCTCTAATGCCTGTAAGCACACATTCCCAGTACAAGAGAAAATATGTTGAAAATGGCTGCTTTGTTAAGACCCATTTCTGTGGGTCTCCTGTTGGTTTCATGAAGTGTTTATCCCCTTAGCTTTAAAAAAGGATTTTGTGCAGTATATTTTTCTTTCTCACAGATTGTCTTCAGATTGCATGACTAGTTTGTCTTTAAAAGTTATCCGAAGATATTTAAGGGGATAAGGTTTGAAAACTTCTTCATAACCTGTGCAAAACCTTACAAAACATATCTGGGGAATTCAGTGAACTTATATATAACAAGTCTGCACTATTCTGTGCAAACCAGAGGAGCTGCTCGAGTGTTGGCCATGGTTTGTGGCATCATGTAGTAAATCTGGGAGAAGCTATTCCCAGATTGTGCCTCTCTGGGAGACTGTAAGTGAAATATTGAACCTGTACACATTTTTAGACTTGACAGGTTGGATTTGCTGCTGATGTAAGGTGACACAAACCCATTACAGAGTTCTATGGGTCTACCTGCTCCTTCAGCAGTAGAGGAGTTAGTGTTCTAAGGCTGGCAAGACAGAGAAAAGCAGGTCAGAAAGCTGAGAAAGGCATCTCCGGAACCAGACCATGGGGAAAAAATTAAAGATAGATGTATCCAGCTGAACATTCCTCCAAAGGTAAGTGCTTTTTAGTTAGGGTGTGAAAGAACTAAGCTACAGAGAGGAGAGAGATGATCACTGAATATGAAATTTGTAGGTATTTTTGAAAAGCATGATGGATGGAAAGAACAACTGAGTTCATAGTTAATATGTTGAACCGAGCTTAGGAGTTCCAAGGCCAGTAGTGTATCCATGCCATCATCAGAAATATATCTCCAAATCATTCAAGACAGGGTGATGATGGATAAATCAGTGATGATGGATAAATCAGTGAAAATGGATACCACAGGGAGACAGAGGACTGCCAGAAATGTACAGAGACTGTATTGGTGCTGAAGTAAAGTAATCATTAATGAGAGTTTTTTGGGAGGCCAGTTAGGTAAAACGAAACTATGGAAGGCTGGAAAAGACAAGTAGCCAAGAGTCTCAGATTATGAAATCTTGCTGTTCATCTCCTAAATGAAGTGCTAGCAACTTTTTATCTGGGACAGGTAATCTTAGATTTGGCAAAAACTCCCCACTTTGAGGGACATTGCTGTCTTAGCAGAAGGTAGTCTGGCAACCAGACAAGATCTTTCCCTTGTAAATAGAAAGATAAAACATGCCTTTTCCAAGGACTTTTTTTTTTCTGTATCTATCTAACTGTGTTAAAGGCCTAACATCTGTCTGCCAAAACTGACTTTTAGAAACCTTTCTTTTCTGGGTTTTTTGTTTGTTTGTTAGGATTTATTTTTTTTTTAATCCGGCTGGTTTTTTTTAAGAATGTGTCTCTATTTTCCTGTAAAAAATGTTTGTATGATATTGTAACAGGTTAAAAATTTGGGAAATTACAAGGTGAGGAAAAGATTTCATAATGGAAAAATATAACTATTATATTCTCTAGTCAGCCTCAACCCCAACAGAGAGAGTAAAATAGATCTATCTATAGAGCATCCTCTTCAAAGTTTAATTTTTACTGAAAACCCTCAATTTTCAAATATTGCTGTTTCCCTTCCATTAGTAGTTGTTGGACTAGGGGTTATCTTCATTTCTTTGGATTTAGTTCCCAGCTGATTTACCACTATAATTTCCTTTCCCTGGCTTCCCTCCCATTATTCCTGTTCTAATCCTAGCTAGGATTTTTCTATTGTTCTGCCTCCTTAAAGCATGTAACACAAGATCCCAGCTAATGATGGTGTTACTACCAAGGTTTTCATTTTTCTTTTGTCTTTATTTTTTTTTTTTTAAACCACACATTTTACTCTGTCTGGCATGAAGAAATTGTTATTTTGCTTCTTTGGCCCTGATGAATACTTGAAGTATTCTCTGTTGCTCCTGCCTACAGAGTGGGATAACAGCAGAGGAGGAATTTTGAAGTGTTGCCTTCTGGAACGGTAGCAGGTAATTGCCAGTTTTCCCATAATATGCTGTGGACCTATCCCCCTTCCCACCTGCTAGCCTTGAAGCAATGGGCAGCTGAAATACCCAGGCAGGAGAAATGGACTTGCCAAACTTGTGAGGCTCTTCATGTCTTTTTTTTTTTATCTCATCCAGCTTGTATTTATTACACTGGTTAATTTGTAGAGGAGGGAGTGCTCTTTCCTATAAACAGAAATAGTAAAATATTTCTTCCCCCTCCACCATCCTCCACTTTCATGGTTTCCCCTTCCATTTTGATTTAAAACCTGAAAAAGAGATAACCAGACTGAAAAAAAAAATAACTGCTTATTGAATAGCGCACTCTGCTGCCCTCTGAGAGATCTGCACATGGTATCAGCTCTAAGCTTTTCAATAAAAGGGACACTTCATAGGTGGAAGAAACAAAGAGCTGGTGTTAAACAGTCTTTGTGCCAGCCCTAAACTCTGCTGTTGCCCTCCCTGGCAAGAGAGAGAACTCACTGGCAGTGAAGGAAAGGAAGGAGGGAAGGCCCAAAGTACACTCAGCCCTTAGAACCCCATCCTCAGCCCCCATCTGGTTGCTGCCTGCTGATGTAGCATCAGGTGCAGGGGAAAATCTGAAACCAGGCACTACCAAGGCACTTCAGAAAATGCCTTTACAAAAGTGGAAAACCCCCCAATAACAGCTAAGCATCAGCCTTCTTCAAATAAGTCATTTTACTAAGTGTTGTCCAGGGACAAAAGCTGGGACATTTTATGTGTAAACTGTTACATCTGTAATTCATACCAGTATAAAGTATGCAGTGGCTGACCTACTCCCAAAACGGGAAAAATTGGTACAAAAACAGAACCAGAAAGATGCACTTACCTACACCAAGTTATACTTATAAAGCAGAATTATTTTTTAAAGTTTTTAATCCCCTCCTCAGCGAAAGCAAAGCTGCTATGCAGACAAAACCTCCTTACTAAAGACGAATCATTTATACTCACTTTCTAAGTTTAACAATGCAAATAGCAATATCTGAGAGTGTCAGGCAACCAAAAAATGTGAGGAAATTTTAAAAATTAAAAAAAAAAAAAAAAAAAGGAAAAAAAAGAAGCAGAATCAATAAGGTAGAAATAGAAAAGATTTAAGACTAAGGTACTGCCATCTTGTGGTACCGAAGGAGAATTACTCGAGTTCTGCAGCTGTCCTGGTCCTGCTTCTCTGGCAGCCAGCAGTGCCTCAAACACCCATCACTGTTTAAAAAATTATAGGCTGTGGGAGAGGGAGGGGTTAAAATACTGTAACATTTCAATTGTCACCTAATGGGAACTACTAGAATACTTTTATCAGTTTAATCTGCCTTTATTTGTCCATCTCACCTTCCCACCAACACTCAGGGTGCTTGGTCTGCATTTAGAAATACCACAACTATTTGGGTTTGCTGAATCAGGCACCCCAAGAGGGGAGAAGCTGCTGCTGCTGCTGCATGTCCCCAGGCCTAGCCAGTGGCAAGAGTGAGTGTGGATCCCCAACAGGCACACGTGCACCAACACGAGGCATGCATCGTATGGAAATACACAGACCCACCCCAAAAGCAGCACCAACAGTGACACTTACACATGCACAGACAGCACAAACAGTTTAACCCTGTTCCCTACCCCAGCAGTCCATGATGAAGAACCATCAGTGGGAAATATTTGAATATACATAAAGGGAATCCCTCTGATAGCTGTGCCCTGGATGGACAAGCCCCCAAGTCCCATCACCCTGCTCAGCAGCTAAACCAGTGTGATACTGTCTGATAGTTGCACACTGACACAAAAACCCTCTCCCACTCTGGGTGCTGGCAGCTGGACATGTGGCCCATGGTCCTGCTCCAGCTCTTGGCACTTACACCCACTTACCTACACACACACAGAAGGAAATAATTCAAAGTGGAGCTGAGTGAGAAGCCAGGACAGATGTGCTGATGCAGTGCAGGGCATGGCCATACAAGCACACAGACCAGCAGTCTCCCAGAAGGGCCCCATTTCTTTGATGGATTATTAGGATTCCCCACCACCAGCACACCTCTGTACTCCCCCTGTGCAAAAACATGAGACACATAACAATGTACTTTTTCCTATGCCGAATAAACAGCTGGTGAATTGCTTAATTCCTGCCAGCCAGTTCTTAGCATTATTTAAATTTCCCTGTGTTTATTCTCTACAACTGATAAGGCAGACACCTTGTACAAACCACAGATGAAAAGGCCTGGCTTTGCAACCTGGAAGATGCTCTTTTTCTGCAATTTCATCCTTAAGAGTAGCAAGACAAGAAAATCAGACAGAAGCTGCCCATGGGAATGCCAGCTGCTTTTCCCAGGTGTTGACAATTCAGCAGCCAAATACCCACAATTCAGTTTCTCCTGGACGAGGAGAGAAGCATCTGCAGTTTTTCATCAGCCAGGAAGCATTCCAAGCACACAGCCCAAAACTCCCTGATTCTTGCAGGCAGCTGCACAGCACTCACACAGAGTGATGGGTATGGAAGAGAGGAAAAGGAGGAACGACCCAACAACAGATTTGTCAGACATCTGCTGGAAGGTGAGGAGTGACTAGTGAGGAGACAGTGAGGAGAGACTACAGATCTTGCTGATTTAGAGTGTGCTCCAGGCCCACCTGTACTGTCTGAGTTCCCCTCTCCTTTAAGCCTTCATGCCAAGCCAAATCCCAGGTTTCAAATGATAGGGGTATTTCAGTGCCTTCAGGGAAAAGGGATCAGAACATTTTTACCTTGTCAAAAACAATGTATTTTTAACTAACCTCTTACTTGGAAACCAATGAATCATTTTGGCTGAATTTTTCCACAAACAAAGCAGCCTAAAGCAGACACTAGACATGGAAAATTTTGTCCAAATGAAGGATTCAGAAACATTATACGCTACTGAAAATAGGACCTGCAAATGGGAAGTGATGGGGAAACCTTAGGAGTAACTGATTCTGTTCAGCAGTTTTAGAGTAATCCTGCTGGAATGATGAATAATTCAACAAAGATGTTTTTATTCATTTGCACCTTTTTTTATCAATGCTGATATTTACCTCTCTTCTAATTCACCTTCTATGGAGATACATAGTAGTAGCTGAGACAAATTAATGACCTTTTCAGAAGCTAATATAAAATACTACCACTCACTATTATCATCCTGTTCTTCAACATTTTGATCACGAGGGGAAGAATTGGCAAGATTTCTCTGAATTGTGATTATTAGAAGTGAGAACTACTAAAAACCTGAAATTCAGTATTTTTGTTGAGTTTCTTGCAGGCTTATCCAGACTCTACCACAACTGCTCATTATTATTCAATTGTGAATTTTAACAAATTCTGTGCTTTTGTTTAATGAAATATAAATCACCTGGAAAATAACATATCCAAATCAGTTGGTTTGCCTCCCTTCCCTTCCTCTTCTGCTCTATTCTCAAGTAACTTCACAGCAGAACAGGGCCTATGCCAACAATAGATTATCAATTTTTTTTTAATAGTAGGTTAGGGAAGAGTTACTTGGAAAATATTACATATTGTTTCTACTGTATCATCCCTTCCTTGGAAGGTTCATGATTGCCCAAATAACAAAAAAAATAGTAGAAACGAAGGCTTATTGAGGTTTGCACAATGTGCCTGAATGCATCTTCCCACTGACTGTCCTGGAGTGAGTGTTCCCCAGCTCCCCTGCCAGCACGGGGCAAGGGCTTCTGGCTGCCAGCCTTCTCCCACAAACCAGAGGCTGGATCACAAAAACAAAGCCAGCTTGTTATTGCCTTCAGAGCTGAGACAGCAGGTCCAAAGGTGAGAGGGGCCATTTTATCCAGTTCTGTAGCTTTATTCAGCTCTTTTGGACTGGGTTTTGGACTGTTTCTTATTCATCTTCCTTTTCTGTTTTCAGCCCTGTGCCCTGGTGGGAAGGTGACAGGACACGTGGGCTCCCTCATCCCTGTGTGCCTGTTTCTGTGCTGCTGGCAACCAGGGAAAAGGCAAGTGGGCATTGCATCAAGAGTAAAATTGAGCTCATGACATCAGAGGATCTGAAGAACAAAATCCCTATTCAGGGTGAAAAACAGGGGCAATGTGTAACCTTGACTTCCACACAGAGCCCAGCTGAGAACTATTTCAACCAAATACAATAAAACTAATAGAGATTCATGCTACAGCTGTCAGTGGTGAAAATACTCCTTTCTCCTTCCCAAAACAGACCACTGGTAGTATCTGGAGATCACCAATCAGCACCTATCAAACTAACTCTCCTCTTGCAGGACTTTTTTAGCAGAGCTTTAATAGTTCTGCTCAGAGCATTAGGAAGAAAAATTCAAACCAGAAAATGGAAGAAAAGTTATTTGTTGCAGTGGCAGAGGATTAGACAGCAGACAGACTATACCACAACAGGCAATCATTTTCCTCACTGTTTGGCTCTCTGATTCTCAAGATTTCCTTTTGGCAAATGTGAGTGACCCAGAGTCATGGCAGATGAGAAGCATCATTAGGGCAGGAAGGGGCTGCCAGGATGCTCTATCCCTGCAGCAGCTCTCCCAGGTACCAGTCACTGACTCTCATCCTTTCTGTAGGCGTGGCTTCGATGCAAGACATCCTTGCATCTTAAAGACAAAAGCAAAACTGACAAACGTGGTAAAAGTTATGTTCAAGCGAATTTGTTATGAACTGGTTTTGGGTGCTTACTAAATATTCATACACAAGCTCTCAGACCATGTATTTCCCAGGCAATTAATCACCATCCCTGAAGATAACTATGCCCTTTTGGCTGTAATATTTTCCCTTTTTTAAACTCGCATTCTTTCCTTTCTTTGGGTGAGCCAAGAAATGTCATTTTCCATTGGAATCAGTGAATTAATTAAGTTCATGTCTGTTAATTCACACTTTCATCAGTCAACCTGGAAAAGGTTATTTCCTAGGAGTTGTAGAGGCTCACAGGGCTTGTTTTGGAGCCTTGTGTTTTAACTCTTCACCCTTTCTGACTGAGTCCTTCTCCAGAGCCCTGTGAAGATAGTCATCCTCCCAATCAATAACACAATGTGCCTCATGAGTATAGAGTTTGTCAGGAAAAGTAGCTGAGTGAGGGACTCTGGCTGCTGCTGATCAGCTGTGTTTGTCTAGAGTGAGTTAACAAATGTGACCGAGTCAAGATGGTCAGTCTGCTGTCTGTGGCAGCTGGCCAGGAGCTCCTGGGCAAAGAGAGCAGCTCAGTGACACAGGAAGGCAGCAGGCAAATGTTTGCTGTTGGCACACAACTGTTAAAACAACTTACGCAGATCACAGTGGGCTGAACAATCAGCAGGGTTGATATGGTGACCTAGGAAAAGGCTGGCATCCTGGTATGATATCTGGAAAAATAGATGGTTTCTTTCTTCCTGTTTTCTTCAGGCTACAGTTTGGAAAAAAAAATCCAAAGCAGATCAATGGAGAAAATATTTTCTTCATGCAGAGGCCATCCTCATAGCAAATATTAATCAATAGCAAATGCTTTCTTTCCTCTCTGTTTCTCCTTGTCTTTTTATCTCTTTCCGTATCACTTACAGTCTATTTTTCTCTATGTACACACACATATATACATAGTTGAAGAACCAACAATCTTCATTATCTGCAGGATGCTGTTTCTCTCACCAATACCACAGTGTATTACTGGATGGCTGGCTTACTGTAAGCAGGACAGCAGCATACAGGTTGAGTTGCCAGCTGAGGCTCTGGGCTGGAAGCTGAGAGATGGAGAAAAGAGAGGACTGGATATCTGACAGCCTCAGACTAGCAGTCAGCCTCAATCACTCATTACCTCCTTGAAATTTCTTGGCCCTGGATACAGACTGAGTCAAGATGTTCTTTCTGCATCTGAGCTTACCCAGATGGTCTGTGATTTTCAAGTTGGTTTACACCTATTTTAAATTAGAGCTTTAGCCACTCTCTTCATCTAAATGAGTTTCTCTTTTAATCATAAGTGTTGAAGAACAATTTATTTTAAAGCATGCGAAATTCCACTTAATTTAATCTCACTTTAATTAATTTATGACCACATAAATAGAAGACTGTAGGTTGTAGAAGTCATAGAAGTTTTGAAAAGTACAATCTTAAATCAGGACAAGAAACATTTATCTTATACTATATCTCAGGGAAGTGTTTTAAAAGTTAATTTTGATCCTCTTCAAGATAGATGACCTGCTGCATCTACAATTACCAGCAGCAACAATAACAACAACTAAAAACAGCAAAGAAGTCATCTTCTGGCTTCCTGAAGTTTCATAAGACATTTTCACATGATCTTTCAACTGATTGTTTAATGAAATTATTAACTGATCATTTATTCATTTAATTTCTTTGAAGGGAATTTTGACTTCTGACAGGCACCCAAACTGGGTGCTCAAAAGCACTGGCAAGGAGAACCTAAAACAATTTTTTAAAAGTTCCACATACCTTCCTATATATTCAGAAGCAACAATTCAGCCTTATGACAACTACTGACTCATGCAACCTTTAAAAATCAACCTACAGACTCTAAATATAATTTCTTATTCAAATCTATTGCTCTGCTCATGATTTCTACATCCCTATCCTTCTCTCACTCCACCTATCTAAGGAGTGACACTCATTTTTAGGGTACTATTGGTGATTATTTCATGACAGAGGGGTATAACTGCTGGGATGAGCCACAGCTGTGTACTTGGATTTGGTGTCTCTGCAGATCTAAAAGGATTATAATACCAAGAGAGCTGTGCCAACTTTTCACAGCAGGAGATATAATCATTGTGTTCTGCAAGCATCCGTGCTCAGCATCTCCAGAAGTGCTCTAGAAAGTGACTGGGAAGTGAAGTGCCAGAATTTGACAATAATAACAAGTTATTTAAGGTGGTAACCTTGAGAGTGAACACTGAAGGGCTGCAGCAGCCTATCAGGTTACCTCTATAGTCAAAGGGAAAAGGGGCTCCAAAAAGTTACTCAAATCTCAGATAATGCTGGATGCTTTCATAAGCTTGCTACTTCCCTTTATAACTGTGAGACTTAAGGAGCCAGTTCCTGACTCATCCTTATATAAATGGGCATTAATCCAAGTTTTAGTACTGATACCTCATAGGAGATTTCATCTCATCAAGGTACAGCATGGGATTATTTTTATTCTCTTAATCTGCAGGGTGCTAGGGGCATAAGAAGTCAGCAGGAGTTTCATTAATTCCTTCTTTGGGCTTTCAGCACAATCAGGGGAATAGAGAGCCAGGTTCTGGTCCTCAGTGACACCACTGCCTCTCAGCACGCCTGCATAAACACCAACAGCCTTCAATTTCCCCCAGATATCACCTCGGGGGATTTCTCATGTGCATTATATAGTTAGCACAATTGGTCTTTTAGTGCTTTACTCTACCTCTCCTGAGCTCCATGGCAAGCAAGTGAGAAAGGGTGGTTTGTTCCCGACCAATTCTAGGTAACAGAAAGGTCTAGCACACAGATGGGAGACTGCACATTAGAACAACTCCTGAATTTGCCCTAATTTGTGCTGTGGGTACCACAACTGCAGCCAAGAACCAAAATGGATGATAAATAGGACTGAGCCAGAGATAGTGACCTGGTGAGCTATGGCAGACCATGAAAAACTGCACATTTATTCATGTCTGGTTCAGAAAAGGTGAGAGGACTTGGTCTGTGAAAAGCAAAAATCACAAACAGTTCCTCTGTTATGTTGCATTGTAACACAAAGAGAGATTTGTAGCTATCCCTGTACAATAATTTAAGAACAAAAACTGCAATTTTTTTAGAAGTCAGTTTATGCAATTCATGCATAAATTCATTCATTTTTAAGGAGCGGCTTTGAAGTCAGTTGGATAATATTTTTTTTTAATACTGAGGGATATTTTGTTTTAACTCATAGAGCAGATACTTGTGATCAGTGAATGTTCTTCAGTTATCTGACACGGCAGAGGGATGGTTCAAAGTTTCTCTTGTGGGTGGAGAAGCATTGCCTCTAATTATTCTACTGAGGAAATAAAAAAAAGAGGAAATTAATTTGCAGTAGTTTGGCATTAGATGTGATTCACTCCAATGAATCTCAAATGCTTTTAAAAATTTCCAGAGTGGAAATGTCTGTGAATACATGAGAGACAAAAGACCCTTCAGGTCTGCCTGAAGTTGAGACCTCCAAGTGGGAGCTCAGATAGGAGACTTCTCTGTGGAGAAATGAGTGTGTTTCCTACCAAGGTTTCTGTCTTTCCTTCCTCTGCTGACAGTTTACCCCAGACCAGGGGTTACCTCCTCCCAGCAGCAGAGACCTGCCCAATTCCCCTCCATTCATGAGTGCCCACTTGAGCCTTTCCTGCCCCAGCCCTGGAAAAACACCCTCTCCTTTGCCAAGAACACCCAGCTCTTGGAGAGTCCAGACAGAGCAGGCTCCAGGGCTGGCTGTGAAAATGAGGAAAGGACCATGAACAGTACAATACTGATGGCTTGGCCAGCACTCAAGGCACTCAGGGCTCTCCAGCAGGCTCCTGGGGGATACACCTATACTTGCATCTGGATAATCATTGAAATACACAGCTTTATTATTCCTTGCCTACCCTGGATCTCAGTACAAAGTGCACTCTAGGTGATTGATTTCTGAGAAATGTAACATTGGATCCGTGATAATAAGCTACAGGCAACATACAAAATGTTTATGTTCCACCACAGAGTCCAAATCTGTGAAATAAATATTTGTGCTCTCGTATGTCTGTGGGATCCTGCTGTAGAGAACACTATGTGCTGTAACGTGTTCAAGAGACGCCCATGGCAGGACTTGGGCAAACCTTTCCTGGTTGTTCAGTGCAGGATTTTCTTCAGACTCTCTTCTCATTTTCTCTGCTTCTTTGGAAAAAAACCCTTTAGAATGTATTTCTGTTAGTGAGTCATCTACTATATAAACTGTAAATTGTATATTGAATAAGGTATAATGTATCTGTTTGAAAGGTTGGAATCTTGCCGCGCTGAAATGTACAATCCTGTACATCAAATGAGATTTCAGCCCAGAAATAATAAAATTCAGCAAGATTTAGGAACTTAAGTGATGGAGAAAAAAGAGATTAGAATACAAACAGGAATGTACATTGAGTGAGCACCTGCAAGTTCTGCACAGTTAAGAAAATTTATTAGTGTTTGGTTACCTATGCAACCCCTACTGTGTGTCATTAAAAGATATCAAAGAAGCAAATGTGCCCAAATCACCCCATGTCAAAACATCAGGTAAGTTCATGAAGATCACCTTATAAGTAAGAGCAAGTGTTCTTTCAAGGATTCTTTGTGTTCTACTTTAAGAATAATACATTTTTTACTTTCAAGTTCCTTAGAGTAAAATTTTTCTAGTGGAAGTTATTAAGAAGCAATTCTGATCATAAGAAATGTACAGAGAGAAAAATCACAGCACTAGGAAATATTGGTCCCAGCTTGAATTTTGTATGTACCTCCTCCCCTGAAAATGCCATTTTCCCTTTTGACCTTTAGACAACTTTACCTTTTCTTTCTGTAATGTATGAAATCATCCTAGTAAAAATTTTTTACCTAGCATAAATACTTTATCACACAATTCTTTAGACTACTGACTTAAATCTAGGGTTTCCTATTATTACTTGCTTAAAACTTATCATTTACCATTTGGAATAGTAAGTGATAAAAGTAAAAAATAAATATTTTTTAAGGGGTGAGCAATATGATGGTTTGGTAATTAATTAAAGTTTCATCTTTTTTTTTTTTTTTTTTTTCATTTTAATACACCAGCTTGTTCCTGAATTAAGTCCATGTATCTGTAAAACAATGTAATTTTGGTATGTTGAGCCTTTTGAATGGTATGATTGTACAATGAAAGACTAGGAGATTGATCTTCGGATCTAGATAAGAATTTTTCTTCAGTTAAGAGGTTTAAATATGGCATCCTTTAGATTTGGCTTATTTCCCTTCCTAGGACTTTGACCTACCATAGAAAGAGGCAAATGGAAATGTGACAGGCAATAACATAATCAGACTAAAGACATTAGAAAAGAGGTAGTAAGAAATCCAGTGTTTAGTTCAGTACATGCTTAATATTCAGCCCAGAGTGATGGACTTGCAAGAAGGTACGATTTTTGTCCCCAGAGGCATCATCTTGGATCATCTGACAGAGAATCACAGTACAGATCAACCAGAAGACAGGTCTGCTCCTTTGCCAAGAAGAAATAAGCATTCTAGGAGGGTAAGGGAAGAGGAACCA
The DNA here is from genome assembly GCA_013398595.1 of Tychaedon coryphoeus. Taxonomy (NCBI): domain Eukaryota; kingdom Metazoa; phylum Chordata; class Aves; order Passeriformes; family Muscicapidae; genus Tychaedon; species Tychaedon coryphoeus. The sequence continues at coordinate 36,008 of WBND01001850.1, forward strand.
TCTCCCAGGCTTGCACACTACTGTGGGGTGGCCCTTGAGTGAGTACCAGGGAAAGCCGAAATACTGAACCACTTCAGGTGCCTCTCCCCAGGCACGGCTGGCTGGCTGACAGCTTTGAGTTACAGGTACTAAGGAACAGGGAATGGGGCTTTCAGCCATCTTCTGGCAAGCAGCAGCTGGAAAGTTTGATTCCCACTGTGTTTCAGATGATCAGATCCCATCTCCAAAATTGCCTCATTCTTCAGTTGTGTTGATACTGCCTTGAGTGTGCTGCTTGCTGTCTGCTGACGGTTGGGGAAGGAGGAAAAACTAATTTATATTCCACCATGGGCACAAAAATTACTTTCTTTGGCTCTGCTTGCAGTGGTTTTTTCTTCTCTCTCTCTGCTTCTGCACATTTAGATTTTAAGATGTGATGATATTCTAGTATTTCACAGATGAACTCTCTGCTAGACTAACTGGAGTAACAATTCAGTCTCATTGACAATGACAATGATCAAGACTTGAAGTTCTCTGAGCTGCTTCTGAAAATTTATCTTGCCAAACTAGAATCTGTGAATAAATTAACTCTCAAATTTTATTCCATATCTTTATTTATGCATATATACCCATATGCTAAACACACCATTTTAATCCCTGAAATTAGTTGCAGATTCTGTGATCATAGTCTTTGAATTTATTTGTACAAACTGCATTCACTTGAACACTTAATATTTATTTTAACATGCTGCTGACTAAATTGCTGCAAGCCAGGAGCAGAATGGGATATCAAAACAAAGGATGCAAGAAAATTCACAGCTATTAATAAGGATGTTTTGGAGTCCAATAGCACAGCTTTTGGTTCCTCATACGGCCTGCCAGTGCTGCATGCTGAGCTGTGACAAGCAGTAGCTCTGCCACACTGAGCTGTTCCACAGCTATGCTGTCAAACCTCTCTTTTAGCATCTCTTGAGTGAGCTATGATGGCTTTATTATTTGTGAAAATTCTGGAAAATGCCTGTCTTCCTCAGCATGAGTTTCTGACTAAGCCAATACAAGCAATGAAAATAGCCATTTACATACTTTCCAAATGAAATTCAGATCAGAAAAGCATGGAAATTCTTGCAGCTTCTACCGGGAAACAGTGAAACCACAGCAAGACCCGACCTTGACTTGTGCGATCTGTGTTCTCAGCTGAGCTACATTCAGATTTTCCATGTTTTCAGAAAAGACACATGCTTTGAGTGAGTGTTTCTGCCTTGGCCCATCCCCTCTTCACACCCTGAAAAGAAAGGTCCCGTGAAGGGCCAGGACTGCCATATGAATTCTTCTCCCTGAGGGCAGAGCCTGGGGAGAGGCAACTGCCCTGTGGCCAATGCTAAATGCTGACAGCTGCCTTCATCCAAATGCTGGAAAGAGACACCTGGCCACTCGTGAGCATGGAAGAAAGACAATGACAACTTTCTCAGGCTTGATATTTTGTTGTATTAATAGGAGCACAGACGCCAGATTACATGGTACTTCAGCTCAGCACTCCTCAGACCATGTGTAGGTGCTGCCTCCACCTGGGACCTCTGTGGGAAAGACATGGACAAACTGGAGCAAGCTCAGAGGGAGCCTCTGAAGCGTTGGGGAAAAAACATTCTTCCCGTGCAGGGAGGTGGAGGGGCCTGAGGTGAAATGAGGGGTCCATGCTGGGCATAAAGAAAAGCTTTCTCCTGCTGAGGACAGTGGGACCCCTTGGGCAATTGCCACACCTGAGTGGACACAGCCCTGAGCATCCTGGTCTGAGGATACAGCTGGCCTTGCTGTGGGCAGGTGTTTGGAATAGAAATTCCTGCTCAGCCTCTGGCTCAACCCTGTGATTCTATAATATATTAATAAATACATAATAAATGAGAATCATTCTTCCTAAGTGACTGCATGTTCTAAAAGACATTTGACTTTTAAAGTCATCAATCTTTCTCTCTATTTATCAGACTAAAAAAAAAACTCTAAATAATGGGTACTGTAATATCTTGTGATTTTTTTTTCATTCTGCAAAAAAAAAAATACCAAGCTTTACCATTGGAGGGAGATAGTGATGAATCTTTTGCTCTCAGATGAAATGTAGCAGTACATGCAGAGGGGAAAGGCAGGAGAAACAAATACTTCCAGGCCAGGTGGTATACTTCATAAATCTAAATTGATAGTAAATTGCTGATTGTCACTGCATTTGCTATTACTGTAAACCCTATGACTAGATATTGCTCTGCAGACAGATGAAATGGCTGGTCCCTGCCCTGGAAAGCCTGTGACCTAAGGCTGTAGAGATAACTTTTAAAAAGCACCCCAACTGATGTGGATCAGTGGAAATTAAACTAAAAATCTGCTGCTCAGGATGGAATTTTCAATGTTGTAATGCAGCTTTAGTCTTTTAGATGTCTTAAACAGCTCTACTGCGTGGAAGGTAAGAATCCTAGCCTCCTTTCACCATAGGTAGAGAATTATAAGCCCTCAGCAGCTGGTTCAAAAAAAAATGCCAGTGTGGTTATAAATAAACCAGAGGGAATATTATCTGTAGTTCTACTTCTTCACAATCTTCAAACTGCAGGAAATTGGAAGAGTTTTTTATCAGAATTCACTATCCTCAGCTCTCTTCGATCCCTAGCTGCCTCTGCTATGCTAAATTCACACAGATTATGGCCATTTTGAGCTTTCTTCAATAATATGAGGGCTAACAGAGGAGAGAAGAATGGGAAATTGAGTTCCTTTCCTTTGCCTTTAAAAACTGGATCAGTATTTCTGGATAACCATTAAACCACCATGAGAATTTGATGTTCCAAGACAATCTATGGCAAAAAGCAGCATTTTACAGGGAAGAGCCTTGAAGAGCAGTGAACCAAGGAAGAGGGGCTCATCTTCCAAAGGTAAAGCCTCCTGTGACATAGTCAAGCAGTCAAAAATTATGGCAGCTGAAATGCTTTCCTGGTCATGGGAATATCAGACCCAAGAGTCTGTAAAACTGTTCATTCTCGTTCTCTGACCTGCTGAACATGTGGTTTTTCACTGTAGTTTTTTACTCAAATCATTAAGGAGGATCTCAGAGCAGTCTATTGCCTGGAATTTATGGTTCACCTCTAAATGCTTGGGACATGAAAAGGCCTTTCAGAGGAGAATGGAACTGAGACTGATCCTCTCCCATTGCAGTTCAGAGCTTTTCTTATAGTTCAGTGGGAAGAGGAGGATAGAGATGAATATTATCTGAGGCAAAAAGGTGGAAATACTTCTGCTGTGGTGATACTACATTAGCAGAAGTAAGAATACCTGCCAGATCAGATGAGCAAAGCAGACCAGTACTAGCCTGAGATATGTTGCACAAAGATTTAGAAATCTGACAGAATGGAAGTGCTTGCAGTGGCTGAAAGCAGATGAGTAAATGCCAAGAGGGGTT
>WBND01001852.1:0-39149 GCA_013398595.1 Tychaedon coryphoeus
ATATATTAGTAAAGAGCTGTTATTTCTACCCTTATCTCTGCCTTAGAGTACTTGATTTCAAATTCTCTACTTCAAGAAAGGAGTTTCTGCCTTTTTGGCAGGCACCTGTCCTAGAAACCGGGACATCATACTGTACTCATTACTCGTGTCCTTGCCAATTGGCAACATGAATTTATTACCAAAGTAAAACTTAATTGGAAGTCAAACGTTACGTGATTAAGTGGTGTTTCTGTGACAAATGTACAAGAAGTTAAACATGAAAGCATATGGAAGCTCAGTAAATAGTACAGCAAATCAACTGAAATTAATTCACCAAGTTTGTAGTAATAGATCAAAATATAAAATTTTATAGGGTGATAGGAATAGTAAAGGCATCGAGCTGTCATAATGGACTGATGCCCATCAGCACTCAGAAGATGGTGTGTGGTGACCAATATATGGTTTTGTTCAGAGATACTATTATTTCATTATTGTATTACATGTACTGTTATTGTCATCATCCCTTTGCTCTTGAGCATGTGATGCTTGAAGGAAGGTTTTGCTGGAAGTCTGGTAACTACACCTTTTTAAATGGCAAGGCTATGGTTTAAAGGAGATTATATTTCCCACAAAGGAAGTAGATCTGGGCTATTTCTTTTCACCTAAGCCTGTCATTACTTCTCATCCCTCCATTTTAGGGCAGGCTAGCATTTGTAGGGTCCAAGGAATTCCATGAATTCCAAATGAAATGGTAATCCGTGATGTTTCTATGGAATAGATGGCCAGCTGAAGGGATCTAAGCTGAATTCCACATTGTTTCCAGAAGATACCCTGTCCAGGGCGGTGTGAACTGGAGCTTCTGGCTGGAGGGAAAGCCAAGAATTCATGAAGAGCTGCACTAGAGATGATGTCACTGCAGCTGTTGTGCAGGGTCTGTTCCTCAGTAAGAGCATTACTTACCTATCTGAAATAGCTTAAAAATGCTCTAAATTTTTTTTTAAATAATCCTCTAGTTTATACTATATAAGTAACTACTGATTGTGAGATTCAATCTCAGATGTCAAAAAGCTTTCTTACAGCTAGGCAAACTTAATTATTTCTGCTCCTGATCTCATATCTAGCATACACATCTCATGTTTTGTTTGAATTTTCTTCAGCATTAGGAACTTTAAAAACATACTTTAAGAAGTATACATAGATTTAGGAACACTGTGTAGCAATATTCTGTTGTGCTTAGCAGGATCTTTTTTTTTGTGGTCTGAGCTGGGAGTTCTGTGCAAATTCGTTGAAAAGGCCTAGTTGTAGGACATGGATCATAGGATGATGCTGAGCTGGCAGTGTGCTTGGTGTGAAAAAAGGTGGATGAGATGCTGATGCATCAGGTGTTGCAAACAGAGATAGGGAAGCATTGGTGTCACTGCAAACACTGCTAGTCCAAAACAGAGAAACAGGTGTGATTCAAATCTTTTATATCGAAAAAGATAAATTGAAACTGTACTGGAAGGGGAGACATGTTGCCTCTAAAATGGCAGAAGAGAATGACAAAATGTCTGCCTCAAGTAGCTGTGGAATAGATGATGTGATTCTAATTTCTAGGGAAAAAATTGAGGAAAAAATTAGCTAATCCTAAATAAAATACTGGCCTAATATGAAATGTACACAGGTCATTAATAAAGTTTGGTTTGGAGTCTAAAAGGTGTTCCTGAGTGTTACAGGCTGTAGATTCTGGAATAAAAAGAGGAGTTTGGCAGAAGAAGGATCCAGACTGGATTTGGGAGCTTTGTGATATGTCTGTGATGGGGGCTCAGGGCTAGTGGACCCCAAGGTGCTTTTTGGGGTGTGTTTTTAAGCAGTTTGTGCCCTCTAGTGAGAGTCTTAGGCAATAAACTTGGTCCTGGTTTTGCAGGATGTTAACAACCCTTAACAGTACTTCAGTGTGTTACTGATCTGAAAGAAGCTTTGGTATTAAAAATGCAAGAGGCTGAAAATATGAAGAAAGATCCTACGAATGAGAGTCATAGAATGATTTGTATTGGAAAGGACCTTTTAAACGTTTATATAGGTGTAACCTCCCTCTCATGTGGATTGTGTTAAAAAAATCTTAAGTACTTCTTGAAATGACCACTAAGGTTATTGCAGTTCAGTGTCTAGCAGATGTCAGCAGATTTGTGGTTTCAGTTTTGACAACTGAAGAATCACTGCATTACATACCTGTGGAACCAAGTGGCAGGATTAGAAGTAACAAACTCGTGGCAGAGTAGATGTTTCTGTTTTGAAATGAGCACATCATTTAAAACAATAAAGTATGTGTGTTAAAGATGAAAATCATGGTTTTCTTAGAAGTCAAAAAGTTATAGCTACTTTTTTTTTTTTTTTTTTTTTTTTTTTAGGTTACAAAACTCCTCTGGAAAAAAGTCCTGGAGATGACAAAACAGATGAAGAGATGGAGGGGACACATTCAGAGGATGAAATGTTTTCTCAGAGAGGCCTTCGAAGAACTCAGAGTATGAAATCTGTGAAAACTATTAAAGGCCGTAAAGAGGCAAGTATAGTTCTGGTTAATTGAGTTTGGTTTTTCAGTGTATATTGGCATTTTTCATAATGCAGAAATTTATTTTTATTTTTAATCTCGGAGCAGTTGTCAACAATAAGTGGATTCTAGATGCTAAATGGGGAAGGAAGTATGTGTATATATCTTAAGTTTGGAGCTTTTGTAGTTTGGAGTGTTTAGGGGAAATACATGAATGAAATTAAACTAAGCAAGGAGCAAGGGAAAGGAGATAAAACAGACTGTGCGTGTAATGCTAATTCTGGCACCTCCAAGCCCAATTTCAGGAACTGCTCACCTTGAAAGGGGTATGGATAGCAATACTATCACTGCATGTTGTGCACAGTTAAAGATCTGATGTTTAACAGATAAAGAATATTCAGTATTTTTTAGTTCCCATAGACACATGGCCTGACTCTCTGCGATCCACAAAGAGAAGATCCTAGTTATCGTTCAGTGCACTTTACATGTGCATGCATCACAAAACTTAAAGATACTTCGGGATAAATCTCTGTGGAGTCTCATAGAAGTTTTTGGGTCATTCCCGGAAAACAGTTGATGCTTACTCTTCTTGCCCAATTCTATTGAAATTTTATCTTAGTTAGTCATAGGTAGATTCTCTTAGTGAAAATTGGGGTGTCCGAAGCACATTGAAAGACATTTGCTAAATAGGATTAGTGAGGAGGTGAATCGTATTTCTTGGTGTGACTCAACTCTTTGTTATATTTTTCCCCTCAGATACGATATGGATCACTGAAATACAGAGCAAAGAAGAGACCCGTTGTATACTTTTAAGTGTACTGCACAATGCCTGCAAGAGAAACTGCTGTACTATAATTTACTAACTAATATACTTGAATTCAAGTGTTTAAGGTCTCTGTACAATTCCTATAATGAGTCTGTATGAAGAGATTCATACAGACAGATAGGACTTGGTTTTGTGAGCCTAAGTGATCAGATAAAATGTTACTCTGTTTTTCTACATTGTTTATTGTTTAGATTTAAATCTGGACAAGTTAGAGTATGAATTTCAGCACTCCTTAAATAGGAGTTAAATGAGTAATAGAAAATACTCTTTTGCCAGAGGTATTGAACAGATTGAAATAATTGCAACTCCAATTGAATTAGCTGAAGCTGTAAGTATCTAGAGTTTGTGAAAATTGAACCATAGTGTCCCCAAGTTTACATTGAAATATAGATATACTTGAAGTATTTTTCTGAACTACAGTTCCTGAAAAGGCCTTTGTGTAACTTTTAAATGTACAGTTTAAAGGACAGTGGATGATGGTGGGAAACAAAAAGGAAAGATGAGGTAGGTAGGATATATCCTTAACATCATCATCTTGCATCATATTGCCAAGCTTAGCAAACTGGGAGTACACATAGCACTTTATGCAAAACTGTATAGTTTTGCACACTCTTGATGATTTACAACTGCACATGTCATTTTAGTGACTTCCTAGATAGTTTAGAGTTACATTTTGAATGCTAGAAATTCTTGTATTTCATGATCTTTTAAAAATTTATCTTGATTCCCTAAGTACACCTAGGATGCTGTAGATATTTGCTACTAGCGATATTATCAGGTGCCTTTCTATGTATTATAGGGCTGTGTGGGTTTTGTCTGCGTCTGTGTTTTTTGGGGGGCTTGGGGTTGTTTTTTTTTTTGTTAGTGGGGTTGTTTTGTTTGTGTCTGTTTTCATCTAAAGAGATGTGACATGATTTAAGTCAGTTTCTGGTTACAATTGTGGTATATAAAACTTGTAGCAATTCTGGTGATGCGCCTCAAGGATCTGATCAGGCCATGAGCTGTGTGTGAAAGTCATGCTGCCATAAAGGCATGTGTGATAGATTAGTCAGGCCCCGGTTTAGTTTTGCTCTACTCTGCTTTAAGAACAAGTATATTGTACTTTAGAACATGTGTGAGTGTATGTTTCATACCATATGTGGATTCTAAAATGGTCTGTGTAGTACTTTCTTTTATTGCTAAAGTTATTACTAAAATATTTGCATATAAATAGCTTCTTCTAAAAGTCTAATTGATTTAGTCAGTCATTTTATAACCTAGAGTCCCATGGCATATCTGCACAGAGATGAATTTCGAAATGTCTTTCAATGCAGTGACTTGTCAAAATTACTTTTTTAGGTCACCTTTGGTACTATTTTCTGCAGTTCTGAGAATTAGGCTGATTTTAGTTTTCTGTGTGACTGTATTTCAACTGTGGATTCAGGGAGAAACCACACACTTTTTGCAGTATTTTACTATGTATCTTTGGGACAGACCTTGTTACTTCCCTCAAAGAGAAAATGGCATGGATTCCTCTGATCCTTGGATCTCTGACATCAATCCTTAGACCTTCTCCCAGGTATTGACAGTCATCTTCAAGTTGACTGCAGAGATTTTAAATATATTCCTGAGGCTTGGGCCTGCTGCAGTTCTCTTTCTGTTACAGCCATAGCAACTCACTGCTGGTAGGCACTTGATTGTCTGCAGCATAGACTGGCATTCAAGGTAGTCTTCTGTACACTTAGGCCAGGGTTTGAGTTCTGTGGGTATGAATGCAGCTGGTCTGTGTTGGTGTTGTTCCTCCCTGGCTGTGGGAAGTGTCTGCAAGCCCTGTGCAAAGCTGTGCTCAAATGCAAAAGCACTTTCAGCATCTCTCAAGAACCTCAGTGCTTTGGTAAGAAGTCCCAGCATGCCATGTATGATTAAAAGGCTGAAGCTTCTAATACTTAACTCCGAAACACACTTTGATACCAGAAGACAGGAAGGCTGCTCTCTCCCAAATTAGTACAGTGCAAAAATCCCATCCCCTTACTAAAACTGTACCTTGTTATGCAGCTTTTCAAGGAGCTGTGGGCAAGGAGTGAACACAAAAGCAACCTCCCCAGAAGTGTGGGACTTCTGCCCCAGGAATTTCTGTGGTTCTTATCTGTTTCCCTGAGGCTTGTCTGTGTTAAGGTATATAAGACATGAAGGAACCCGAAGCCTCTTGTATTTGCATCTGACCTCTTTCTGAATAGTAGACTAACCTGGGCTTGGGATGGATGGAATCTCTTACTGTACAGTTGAACAATTGTTGACACATTTTGCTGTAACTAATCTGGCTTGTTTTACCAGCAAGCATGGCAAAAATAAAAAAGACCATCTTTCTACAAATCATAATCCTGCATGAAGGAGTAGAGTAAGCTGTTTTTTTCAGAATTACAATTCCTGTTACAGATTCATGTAGATCCTGTTTTGGGGGTTGTGTTTTTAACACATTTCTACGGTTAGAGATTACTGAAGTATTTTCAGCTCTACCACGCTCCTGTCAGGAAGCTGTTCTATGTACCTGAGGCTGTAACTTCTAGCAGACAACTTGCTAACTCAGTAGTGATAAAGGCTAAGTAAATCCTCCTCTTTATGGAACTTGCATGGAATTAAGAAAGCTGGCAGTATTATTCATATTCATTACTGTTTGCATATAAATGTACTTCTGTTCTTTCAGATAACTGTCTTACATGGTCAAGCCTTCAATGTTTTCATCGCTGTTTTCTTCAGTCTAATAGCCAGCTATAAAAATATTTTCTTGCCAGCCTGATTTTGATCTTTGAATTCATCTTCAAACTCATTCACTGGATTATCTTCATTTTTTTTCTTCTTATTGTTCATTGATAGCTGATGCTTGTCAGGGCACAATGGCATGATTAGTTTTCATCCCAATGATACGTAGTTCTCTCTCCTTGTTGAATTTAGTTTAGTTTGGTTTTGAAACATTACAATCTTCTACCTTTGGTTATAGGGAATTTTCAAACTTTTCTTGCCTTAGCAACTGCAGAAATCATCTAACTCTTGCCAGGAAACCTTTTGAAAAAAAAATACTAAAAATCGATGTTTAATATTCTTTTGGATTTATAATGTAAAATTCAGTTAATGTCAAATTATCTATCTTCTGAACAGAGTGTTTCCTGAGAATTGACTGACTGCCACAAACAGGACTGCTAATATAGTTGAACAAAGACTTGGAGTTTAAAAGTGTTTTAAAAGAGAATATGTATTTCTGCTGAAATAATATCAAGCTTTCAAACCTTTCCAAAATATATCTGAACTGATATATTTTCTCAGCAAGAACCTACTGTACTTGTTAAAATACCCAGTCTGAGAGGAAGATTAAATTGGTGGCCTCAGCTGCAAATAACCTGGACTTTGATTACAGTGTAATTGCCAATATTGCTAATTCCTTTGGTATGGAAAAGTAACCAAATAATATCCAACATATATTTTGTAAACTATAATGAATTTTAAAATAGACGATAACTTGGTAAAACAGAATGGTGGAGAAAATGCTGGACACATGCAATGTGCTGTTCATGACAAAAATGTATTTTATTTTTGGTGTTGGTTTTATTAATGGGAAGTTGGTATTTTTTCTACAAAAATGTATGCGCAAAAGCAATACTTTAACATTTTTCAACAACTTGTTTTTTTAAATGCTACAAACCAGAGAATATACATGTGGACTGAAGGTAGTAGCTTTAAAAAACGCAATGTAAGCTTTAATTTTTATATTGTAATAATAACTTGCTGTCAACTTGTTTACATATTTATAGGATGGAAACTTCATTTTCAATTGACTTATCTTGATGCTATCTTAAATAAATGCTGCTGCTTTAAGCAAGATGCAGTGAATATTTTATTACCTAAATTACTATTAACAGTCACTATGCAATCTGTATTCTGTTACTTATTATAATGGCTCAAGCACAAAAATGACCTATCTGAACTTTGGAGAGATTTTTAAAACTTTGAAGTATGACTAAACTGCCCTCGAGGTTCTGCCAAGAAGTCTGAAGCTGATTTAGGCTGAAACAAAATGTACCCTGCTAAAGGCAACTTGAACATGCTATAGCATTACCTGGTTTGATTAGGTGTTTGGTTCAGAGTAAATTAAAATTGAGATGTTCAGTGTCCCAAAAGAGTGTAACTTCTTGGAGAACTGCTGGAGATCAAACTGGTTTTTTGTATTCCCTAGTCAGGGTTCTTCCAGTAATCCAGAAGAGATGCATAGATGAATTTGGCCCTTTCCTTTGTCAAACCTCCCTTTGAGTCATCTGTTTCCACCATTACCAAAACCCAAGCAAAAGCCTCAGTAACCACATTTTCTGGGCCTTGTTTGCAAGACTTCCTGGCTTACTGCCTCAAATAAAATAATTTCTTGATATGGTTGAGGAGAAAGATTTAAAAGACAGTAGCAATAAATTGTTTTTAAGCACTGTGAAAATTCATCTCAGAAGCACAGACTGACTCTTAAGGGGCCTTGCTGAGATTCAGTTTCTGATGTCAGAAAAGTTCATGCAGTACAACCACCCCACCAAGAAATTGTGGATATCAGAAAGCAATGCTGACTTTTTTTCCTTTATTTCTTCTATGTTGAGCAGATAGTGGGAACACTCCCAAATGTGGGCTAAAAGCTGTCTTCCTGCTGTTTAACATTATGCTGGTAAGACCCAGTCAGGGCATAATAATCTGATAATTCAAAACTAGTATTGGTACATACATCTTAGGCTCAAATGTTAAATATTCAGCAGCAGCAATGGTGACAGGTCTTTTGGGGGTTTTGTTGTTGTTCGTTTTTTTGTTTGTTTTGGGTTTTTTTAAAGTTCTGAGGCATTGTGTATTTTTCTCAGTAGTATGGGAAAACAAATGCTGGAATATGAGGGGAAATCTAATATATATAGTAAAAGCAGTAGACTTCCAAAATTATCTTCCTATTTCTGTAGGTGCATTCAGGAAGCAAATGGGAATCTGTCTTATGTCTGCCTGCCTTTGCCAAAGTTCAGCAACAGATTGCTCTGTCTGCATTAGCATATGAATCATGAAAGCAGCTGGAACAGACTACAAGGAGTTCAAAATGTAGGATTTCACTACTGTCTGCTAACATATGGTGACTACCATGGATGGGGAAGCTTAGAAATTATTTAGAAAGTTGTTTTTTTCCAGGCTGTAGCAGTTCCAAGGTAAACAACACTTTGACTCTCACTTAGCTCTTCCTGTGAACCACACTCACTATGTTGCATGACACCCACTGCTTCCTCAGGGACTTGCACCATCCCAGCCAATCTTTCTATTAATTTTACTTCTCCTGAACTAAGAGTGCTGAGGGAAGCTCATCCTACCCTTACTGCCTTAAACAATAGAATTTCTTTATATGGCCGAGGAGAAAGAGTTTTTTTTTAAAGTCCCAAAGCAAACCTAAAACTAGTATAAAGCTAGTGTGATTGTAAAAAAATGTAATGCTAGGAAAAATGCAGCCATAACCATGTGTGTTAGTCTTGAAGGAACTGTAGGAATGGCCACTCACCGTACTTTTGTCAAACTCCTCTTTTCCGGGTTTAATGATAGTTAATATCTTTATTCGTGCTAACTTGAAGGGAGTTTCTTGTGCTGTTCCTAGGATATGGAGCTTTTAAGGTGTTACTCCTCAAGCCCCTGGGTGAAGAGAGCATTTATAGTAGTTCAAATTCTTCACTGAATTGGCAAGACAATCTCCTGGCCTTTGGAGAAGCAAAATAAACGTTTGGTAAAGGCCTGCAATTACCTAGTCTAGATTAAATCTTGATGAAAAACAGTACTTCTCTTAAAATCGAGGTCATGAAAAAAGAAAAGCTGCTCCCTTGTTCAAACCAGGCTGGAACACCTGCCAAGCTGTTCTGCTTTTCTCTGGGGTGGTTCTCGCAGCTCCCTTCTGAGTGTCTGTTTGCTGGAAAGATGCGGCCAAATCCCCGTGCATCCTGCTCCTCTCTTGGCAGCCCTTCCTGGAGCAGCAGCGACGCTTTCCCCAGCGCCTGATGCTGATGCCCCTCACCCCGCTCACGTCACTCCGCAGCTGTTCGGGCTCGCTCCTTTTACAGTAGGGAAACGAGTGCTTCAGGCCACGCAGGGGCTGGTTCTGCCCACCGTGTGTGAGCGCTTTACCGGCGGGGCGGAACGACGAGGGCGCGGCTCGACTACGGGCGGGCCCTGTCGGTGGGGTTGGAGATGGTGCTGGAGGAGGCCTTCGTTGTGGCGGGGACGTGCGGCGCCTCATGGCGCTCCTGTTGCTGCTACAAGTGAGGCCTGCCGCTTCCGTGTTCTCGGCGTTTGTGGAGCTGGGGCGCGGTTTTAGTTTCCCTTTCCGCCTCCGTGGCAGCATGCCGGAGGGCGCAGGCAAAGCCGAGACGGCGGTGCCGCTCCCGGGCACAGGCTGCTGCTGGCGTGGCCGCCCGGCCCCGCTCTGCGGGGATGTTTCGCGTCTGCTTCCCGCCCTCCCGCGCACCCCCTCTCCGCTGGCGGCTGCTGGTAGCTCGGGCATTCCACTGGGAAAAAGGGGTCGGTTACGCAGGAGCCCGAGGTCCTCTACCCGCCCGCCCCCGTCACTTCGTTCCTCCGTCTCTGAGGACCTTCCCCCTGCTGGTCCCGGCCGCTGTGCTTTGCCCATGGGCTGCTCCGCTGGCGTCTCCGGCGGCTGGCATAGGAGCCCTCCCCTCGCAACTCCGTGGCGGCAGATGTTCTCTTGGAGCACCGCTTGGATTCATGGGCGTTCCAAAACGGACTTGTGTCTTTGCTAAATTGCCTGTCAAACGTCTTGCTTACCTCAGTAATGTCTCATATGCTTAACTTGTTCAAATTTATAATTTATTTTTCCTATTCGTGTGCACGTCTTTTCATCTAGTTCATTTTCTGGAGAGTGGCTTTTAAACTTCTGCTGACTGGAGGGAAATGGAGTCTTGTTGCAGCCGACCTCTCGTTAGGGGCAGAAACGAGCCAAGACACAGACTCTTATTCAACAACATGACAAGGGTCCCGGTTTATTCTTCTTATAGATTAGCCGTCCTGGCTGACTACAGTAAGCTCCTACTGTAGGGTCCAACTGCAGATTCTGACTGCTGGCTTATTTCTTGCTGGATTATGACTGCAAGTATTGACTTGCAGACTCTGAATGCAGGCTTTCACCTAGCTCGACTATGACTGCATGCTCTAACTCCATCAGACCTAGACTGACTTCATAGCAAATTTTTTACAGCAGCAACTCTCTTCCTTGTTTTGCCCTTCTTTGCATCTCTCTGGATTAGTTCTTTCTTCCTCAGGGCTCCTCTACATCCTCAAGGTCTTCATTCTCCAAGATCCTCTCAACCAACCAACCTCCCCCTTTTATCACACTTATCTTTTTTAGTCACAGCTGTGACCCAATAGATGCAAGGCTGTTCTCTTCTTTGGTAATTAGTACAGCTATGATTTATTAGGGGCAAGGTCGCCTGTAATCTCTTCTTCTACACCTACAGAGTCTGACCCTACTATTTTTTTTCTGTTTCTTTTTTTTTTTTTGTTTAATTCTTAATCTCTTGTGAAAGTGGAATGCAGGGTGCTCTCCTTAAATAGTGTCCACACCCCAGCATGCAAACATTTACATTTCACTCCCTTAGTTTTCTTGTATCAGGCTTCCTCCTATTAGTGTAGTTCTGTACTTTGAATTTAAAACTGTTGGGTGCTTGGGCTGATTGCAGGTTTTTGTTTGTAACTTGTTTCTGCAAGTGTCCACAGTAAGCACAGGTTTAAATGGTACGTTAAAACAACATTCATCCAAGTGCACCAGCCAAAGACTTGTGGCCTTATGAGGAGAGCCATTCTAGAGCCAAAACATTTCCATCGGTGGTAACCTCAAAAAAATCACTAGTATGTGGATAGGCTTAAGGATAATGTTATTTTAGGTTAGAAAAGACAAAATAGCATCCGAAACCTGGGAGATGTTCAGAACATCTTGAGGCCCTTCTCAATGAATCAATGTTCTCATATGGGTTTCTTTATGAAAATATTTTTTATTCCTGCACATTCTAGTTTTCCTGATGATCAGCTTAATAATTCAGTCTTTGAAAAGGAAGAACTAGCAAAGACTAAAAAAAAAAATCCTGGATTTTTTTTTTTTACTTGTTACTGCAGTTTTTATTCTTTAGAATATAGTAAGCAAAACCTTTATTATATAAAAAGTTTTAGTCTTAGATCTTACCTATGAAACCATAATGACGTTTTTCATTCCTTCTCTTCCCACGTCTGGCTTCAAAACTGCAAGTACAAACTGAACAACTCTACAACAGATAGGAGCATTCACTGAGGTGCACCAGCCTCTTTGGAATGATACTTGCTGCTCCCAACCCATGGCCACACCCAAGTATTTAAACACTGACTGGGTTTTCTTTGTGATGCTGGGTAAAGGAAATTTGTTCATTGTTGGTTCAATGAAAAACTTGCAGTATTCCATCAGGTCACTTGGGATTGTTCAGGGTAAATGATCATGCCTTATTTTAAGGTATACGTGGCTTGTCAGTTGATGCTTATTGTGCTTGTAGGAGCTGTGTCCTGCAAGCATAAGGACCAAGAAGGAATTCTGGTGAGCAGAGCTGAGCTTGCCAAGCATATCCGTTTTGTCAGGAATTTCACATCTGTTGTAACTGAGGCAAGTACTTCTCTCATTCATGATCAGTTCTTCTCTTGGGATTTGTGTCACTAGTGCATGACATGGTGGTTGGAAAAGCTAAGCAGAGTTCACTGTAATGTTCCACCAATGTGATAATTGATAAAAGATTCATGTTAATCATAAAAGTATGGGGGTTTGTATAAACCAGAATACTTAGGTCTGAAATGAAGCATGACGCTAAAGAAAGGAAAATAAATGATTCAATCATTCTGTTTTACATCCCCCTGTTATTAATACTAAGTTTTCTAAGTAAGTTGTATCTAATACCAATTTGCAAACTAATGCTTTCATGCAGCCTGAAAGATTTTGCAAACTCAGATTTCCTGCCTTTGTGTAATAAATTGCTGCCTATCTACCAAGACCAGACTTCCCGACTTCTGCTGTTCTTTATCTACCAAGACCAGATGGTTATCTGAGACTTCATGTCGTCCACTGCTCCCACAGATGTTTTTTGACCATCACTGCTTACCTGGCAAAATTATGACAACAAAAAAAATAACAATTATTGATTACTACAGAAAAAACCAGACTATAAAAGAAGCTGCAAAGCCAAGGTTCAGTGGAGTGGGCTGTGAGCCCTCACGTTTTCCCCAGCGCTGTGTTGCTCTGTCTATATAAAATAAAGCAATCTAAATTTTGCTGAATATCGAGACTTTTGTTTCTCATTTATAGCAAATAGAAATAATTCTCTCTTATTAATAAAAAAAATTCACCTCTGCATATGCCTGAACAGCACATCCCCAAAGGATTATACCGACTCTTCCTATCAGAACTGTATTTCAGTATTTTTCCGACCAATACGAAACCTAAGGCCACCTCAGCTGAACAGCAAGACCAAAGGTGCATTCACAGTGATAAATGTATCTGTGCTCTGTACACAGTGTTGTGTACACCTTGCCAAGGCCATAGGACAGGACCTGCTGCTGCCACCCCACTGAACATGTCACAAGCACATCACTCACCCTCCTGACACTATTGTTCCCAGAGATTTTCCTCCTTCCAGGGTCCAGAACTCATCAAAAGGAGCGAGAAAATGCTGTGGCATAAGGAGCTGCACAGTTCATGGTAAGGTCCTGTTAAGAAAGAACTGCATTGATCATAAGTATTTAGATATAGTATCACATATACCTTTAATTAGCTGTGTGTTACTATAACACAATCTACTAGTTTAAATATGTACTGTACAGCTTAGAGAAATAGTAGTGTGGTGAATATACACTATTATTTACCTTAACTAAACACTGAGTGTTAAATACCTCTATGTGATCAAAACAAATGGTGTAAGGCAATCATGTTACTCCTCTTTTCCACTGACTGAATTCTCCAAGTGATAAGATAACCATGACACAAACCAGGACAATTAAAAAATACCATGTTAAATTTAAAGAGGACATACTAAATCCTTATCAGAGGATGTAAAACAACAGGATGGAGACAGAAGGAGAAATAAAATATATTAACTTGACACACATGATGTCGTGCAGATAACCCAGAGTATGAAGAAACCAAACAGAATCAAACAGTATCAATATGCATGCACCTCAGTAATGTAACAGTATAAAGGTAACACTAGGCTGCTGCCAGAAGCACCCCAGCGCTGGACTTTTTTCTCTTATTTTATTCCCTATTAATCTTTTTTTAAAAAATTTTGTAGTGTTATTCCATTTTTCACAGTCCTTGCTGGACAAGTGACACAAATGGCACAAGAAGCATTTGAACCAAACCAAGTGTCAAAAAGCAACATTTAGGTCAGAGAGAGGCTGAACTCCTGTAAGGAAATCCACTGAAACGAGCTAAGTGATGGAAATTCAGGGTTTGGCTGTGGCCACCATCTTCTGGTATGCAATGTTATTTTATTATCCCAAATAGTCATAGACCAAAACAAAGAAAGATTTTAAATCCTAAGCTTATGAAGTCTAAGTGCAAATGAGATCAAATTAGAGAAAAGTTGCCCACAGCCACTTGTAAATTACTTTTCAATCATGGAATAATTATTTTTGTAATGCTGGCCTTGAACTACAGCACATAAACTCACCAATCTGGACTGTTCTGGCTGGTTCTAATGTTGCCTTTAAACAGAGAAAGATTATCTTGGGCACGCCAAGTTAGGTGAGAAAGAAAAAATAAAAATAAAATGTCACAGAAAGGACAGGACAGTGACTGCTAAAGCACCTGGGCAGCAGGGAAATGTACAGATTCAAGTAAGATATAGACTGTAATCACTGTTTCTGTGATTAATGGCTTCAGGTCTAAACTCGAGTGACCCCCATTTCCTCTGTCACCTCTGTGTCCTTGCGGTGTTTCCTTGAATGTCCTGTAATACTTTGGAATAAATTCTTCCCCTGTTCTTGTCTGTATTTGTCAGAAATGGTTCATTTAGACAGCACAGCACTCACAGAGAACCAACCCCACAAGAGTCACAGCATGATTTCACTCATCCTAAAATCCTGGCCAATGCCATCAGGTCCATGTCCTATCCCAGAGTTGTCTTCCAGCAGTTTTCAGTCCCAATTTAGCAAGACAAGAGAAATGAAAAGGATTCAAGTCTTGAACATCAGATTGTGCCAAAAAAGGCTTATTTTAGGAAGAATGGACATACACAGGGGATTGGAGAACCTTCTTGGTAACACCTCTTTTCCACAAGGGCTGTGCAAGCAATAATTTGATATTCCAATAGTTCCACTTGGAGGCACACCCTGCTGTTTCAAGGAACTTTCATTTGCAGCTGGAAGGCAACTATCATTTAATTCCTACCTCTTAACCTGGAATTATTTTTATTTCTGCCCTCTGTACTGCCTTGTCACTAACCATTTTCCTAGGCAAGATTATAAACTGTACTTGGAAATAATGCACTTGCTCCAACCTGAGGAGCTTCAATCAGCACCTTGGCCTTTACTTTCTGAATTCACATCCCAGTAGCATGGCTTTGGGCAGTCTAAAGTCTTACAATTTGATTTACTCCATACAATTTCTAGGCAATGTGTTCTACACATTCCTTTCCTCCCTCACAAGTATTTGTTATCTGCATAAGACAAAGGCAGCTGAGCTAAGTCACAGATTCCAGGTAAAAACCACCAACTAGTGCAGGAGGACAATGAACTGTGCACAGATTTATTTCAGTTACATGTCTATAATGTTAGCTCTAACATTGAACACAACTCAGCCAGAAAGGACCTGGCAGTTGGCTGCTGTGCCCTGGTGGGGCTGGGCTGGACCCAAACTGCATCCCTGGGGAGGCCATAAGCCCAACCCTGTGTGGCTGTAACACGCAGCCTCTCACTGAGCACTTCTCAATTCTCCACAAACAGAAAGCACAGGAAAACATGCCATTATTTATTCCAACTACAAATACCACTGAGATGCCTTTCAGGACTCAAGAGTGTTTAATCTGTTCTTACTTTGCTGTTCTCGAGGTATTTCAGCAATAAATTCCCTGTCATTGCTAAGAGCTGAGCACCTCCTAAGTGGGAGGGTTTCCAGTTATATTTTTCTAACAGTAGCTCAAAGCTTAAGCAGTTTCAGCATCCACCAGCAGGGGATTTCAGGCATCTTGCGTGGATTTTTTGTAACTTAAATGAAAATTTCCACCTGCAATCTTAAATACATAAATATCTTCTGCCATTTGGCTCTACTGAAAAGCTTTCTGCTAATATAATACAATATTTCTCTCACAGAGGGAAAACTATATTCTTAATTTGCATATTTTCTCATCGCATCCACTAACAGATTTGTGGCTGCTGAAGCCTCTTAGTGCTCTTGGACTCAGAGGCTCACAAATATGGGAGCCCCTCTGACTTGTACCTGTGGGGCATTCTGAGCTACTGCCAGGGGATCTATCCTGTCATTCACCTCAAGTTCTAAAGGAACAGCTGGCACTGATGTGGCTTAAATGCTACAGAACTGAAATAGTACCACGTGTGTACTGCATTTATACTTTCCAAGGGAATACACAGCAGCAAGGACAAACTGAGCCAGTCAAAGGCTCAGAAAGCAAACGGCAAACAAAATAAAGAGAAGTTACCCTGAGGGTCCAAATTTTCTGAAGAGCCCACTCTGTATAGTCAGTATTAATTCTGGAAGCTTTAAGAGCAACAGGATTGTAAACTCTCCCAATCCCCTCAGCCTTCCCATCACAGTGTTCTACCTGCACTCTGCATATCCGTATGTTCTCCTCATAAGCCAGGCCTCAATTGTACAGATTGCCCTGGACTCTGTGACACCTCATTTTGTGTCTGTTTACCTTGACATTGTCTGTTCAATCTCCTGCTTCTCCTCTTATGTATTCTATGCAGAATCGACTCCAAAAAGGGAAGATGAAATGCACTGAGCAACCTAACAAGGAGAAGACAAGAAAGGCACACCAACTGTGGGCATTGAGAAAAATTCCATGAACTCTAACAAGTGAGGATATACGTACATCACTGCTGATCTCTTCCGTGTCCCCATCCATGAGAAAGAACTTGGCAATCTTCTCAGAGGGCCCCTGCAGCAGCCTGTGCAGCAAGGGAACATCTCCACTCCTCAGCTGCTTCTTTTCTGGAATTTATAAGCAATGTCACAAGACATGGAACACCCTACAGGGGCTCTGTGTACCACCTGCAGTCCTGAGCCTTTTTTCCTGATGCAGATCCCATACTGACTCAAGTGCAATTACCAGATACCTAGCAGGTCCCTAGTATTGTGCCATTTAAAGTACCTCCTCCTCAGTTTTGAGCAAAGGATGAAAGATTTGTACTCTCAAAATACACAAAAGCTGAATCATGCATGAACATGTGATGGCACTGTCAGAGCAAACTTACTGATAAATTATCAGTAGTCTTTAATTTAAACAAAGTTTTAAAGACCTCCAAAGGTATTCCTGAACTGACTGCAGGTAAGGTAAAATCACAACTGCTCAAACCCTCACAAAACCACCCTTCAAAGCAGTTTGAACAAAGAGGTTTTTCAAGATGCCACACAGGGCAATGTAACTGGATATCCGTGTGCTGAATGGGGAATTATTTCAAAATGTGACAGGATTTTCAGAGAAGCTGAATGCTGTGTGCAGCTCAGGCTGGAGCAGTCTCAGCTCAGGCAGCAGCCTTAGGGTGCACAGCTGAAAAGTCAGTGCTCACCTCCAAACAGAAAATCATTATTTGTCAACACAGAGCTGGAAAAGATCTGGCCACATGTGTTCATAGGGTGCTGAATTCTGTGCTTCCATCCATTTTCAGACAAGTTTAAAAGAATCTCATCTAGACTGGGCTTATGTATATATATATATGTATACATAACGACAGTTTTAATTCAGAATTCAGCAGGGTTTGGGTTATACAGAATGATGTGATATGCAAGAGAAAACCAACCATAGCTTAGCAATTGCTGGAAATGAACAAAAAAAGCTATCCTAGGCAGTCCAATGCCCACACTGATTTCACCCATCACATACAAGGGAATAATTTTGAAACCATTTTCTTGTTTAAAAAAAAAAAAAAAAAAGAATTTGTTCTGATAGTTGTATTACTAGAGCTATGATTACATTTCCCCACCAAAGATAACTTTACTCTTTGTCCAAAATGTAAGAGCAGTGAAGTTTTCTATTTTTTACCTTCTTTTCCCCCAACAGCTATTTTAATGATGCATCAAAAAGGAAAAGATCCCAAAGCACAAACACTCACCAGCCTACAGCACTGCTCCATTTCTAGCATGAGATGGATATGTCAGTGCTGTGTGACCCAGCTGACTTCAAATATGTGCCTAACAGCCCTCACACCTGAAGTAATAATTAGGTTTAAATAAAGAGCACTAGAACTAAAGATTTATTTTTTCTGCAAAATATCCAACTGGGAAAAAAATAAAAAAACCAAAAGAGTTCTCCTACTTCCTGTGCCTTTGAAGGTACATGCCTCATGCCATGACGTGCAGAGTGGTGCCAGGAGCACTGCAAAGCTTTGCAGAGACCACCAGGTGGTCCTATTGCTCTGCTTTAAATTTAACGCCTATCACCACTTCTCTTGCAGAAACTGTATTTGCAATTAAAAGTACCAGGGAGGTGTTGAACGCTGTTAAATGCATAAATTGCCACGTCAGAAAAGTTCATATGCTTTAATGCAATAATTTGCCACATTATTAAACATTACTTGCCTAATGAGGTTGCTAATTTTTTTAAACCACCTTTATTCTTCCATGTTCTCCACTGGTGGTCTGTGAATTTGACGCACAAAGTACTTTATTTGCCAGAATATTACTGCAGATTCTCAAATGAAGCAGCATTTTACTTGATGATTTTTTAAAAATAATTCCTAATTACAAATGTTTAGTTTCAAACCCAATGAATCAGTTCTATAATTCTTGCTAGGTGTGAGCTGTCACATCTTTGGCACGAAACACCAACAGGACTTCAGAAAACAGTGGAAAATGAGAACAGAAAAAAAAAAATAGCAGAAGCCAATAAATTAAACCATTTTCAGGTTTCATTTTCTTGATTATTACTCCAGAAAACCAAATGGGACAGGAAAACAAAACAAAAAAAATCAAGCTCAGCCACTTAGACAAACAAAAACAAACAAACAAAAGGGAAAATTATGAATTTTTAAAGGATACAAAAGTTTGGATGGCAAGAATGTAAACAATTGTATAATTGTAAACAATTTTAAAAACTCAGATCCAGTTGTAGTCAGTGTGCTTGGCACTTGCATGTTCAACTCAAACCTGTGCCAGGAATCTCAAGCTCAGTATCCAGAAACCCAACCTCCATCCACACCAGTGTTACTGCAAAAGCTGCATTGACAGTCCAACAGAAAAAAACCCAAACAACCCAAAGTCACACGCTTGTTCTTTCTTTTTTTTTTTTTTTTTTTTTTTTTTTTTAAAACACTATAGAACCAAGATGGGGTGAGAAGAGCAAGACTACGTGTTATATTTTCCTATCTCAGATTTATCTTGCAATAACAGAGTAACCTCACAGAGAGTTGGTATGAACTATAAAAAATAAATTTCTAGCCCAGTTATTCATAAATTAAATGCTATAGAGCAAATTACTGTCATAGAGATACTATTAAAATGAGCTGCACCACGAATATTTAATTAAATAACAAAGATCTAGGTAAGCACTTGTTTTCTAGTGGGCAATCATCTGGGAGGTGTTAGTATACATAGGGATTTGTGCAAAAAGTCCTTTCTGTAAATAGTCTGTAAAAAATGTAATCAGAAATTACATTTTATGATGTAATTTATACATAATAAGATATTATGTATAAATTATTAATATGAATATAAATACATTTATGAATATACATATATACTCATATCTGAAGGGGTTTTTTGGTTTTTATTTGGTTAGAGGCAGAGTTTTTTTAGTTTTGGTCGGGATTCTTTTGGGGCATTCATTTAGGATTTTTTGTAGGGACAGGATTTGTCTCTTTTTGAGTGGCCTGTCTGTCCCCATAGCGTTGCAGCCCGGGCTGAGTTTGGCGGCAGTGCTGCCGCTTTGTGGGCACTGCGCGGTACTGCAGCTATTCCTCGAGGCAGTGCAGCTGCTGGTGATAGCCTGGAGGGGGGAGAGGGGGGAGGGGTGGGGGGGTGGCGGGTGCTCCGTGGCTACTGGGAAGGGAGCGAGGGACGGAGGCGAGCGGGGCAGTGACTGTACATAGAGGGCAGGGGTGAAGGACAGTTCGCGGTGCAAAGGGACGCGATGGCTGAGAAAGATGAACGCCGGAAATGGCGGCGGAATACCGCGCTGAGAGCGCAGGATCGGTCGGCGTCAGCCGGTGTTGTGGTCAGGTTCAGGCACAAGACTAGACAGATACCATTGTGAGGGGCAGGGTACCACAACAAAAACGCCGGCCGACCGGAAGTGGCTGCGGCCACAACAAAGATGGAGGAGAGGAAGGGCGGAAGTCACGCGATGCCACTCCCATGATGGCAGCTCAGTCACTGTTCGACTGACCTTTCAAAGATGGCGGCAAAAAAGGCGGGAAATCAAGGACCCCGGTCTGGTTTGTGGGCTGCCTGCCTGCCTGCGACCCCGATGCTGACCCCACCCGGCGGGATTTTCCGCGGCATTTCCAGGCGTGTGGACACGGGCTGTGGGCTCAGCAGTACCACGGGCATGCTGGAGCCCAGCGGGCGTCGACAGGCAGCGGCTTAATTGAAGGGTCCTTAATTTCCCACCCTTTTCCCACTATCTTTGGAAGGTCAGTCGGACAGTGGCCAAGCCGCTCTAGTCTAATGTTCTTTGCTTTACCACTATATGGGAAATTGTACAAACTTCTGGAGTGACAAGTTGTAGTATTTTGGTTTTGACTACAGTTGGTGTATTTTAAGATCAGGAAAAAATGCTGTGCTTTTGATATGTATTTTGAATTTTAGAAGTCTCTTAGTCCCTCTGTACCATTTGTGGTGTTTGGAATCAGTGGATTGCTGACATGTGGGTTTAAGCTATTTAAAATGTTTTCATGTTGTTGACAGGCACTAAATTCAACTTCTGAAGTGGGAAATGGGAAATGAAATTTTTGTTTGATTCAACAGGTAACAGAATGGAAAATGTAAAGCATATCCTGTAAGTTTGGGAATAGTTTCCCAGAAGAATTTCTTTTGAAAAGGAGGAACAGGGAGAGGAATTATACAAGAAAGGAATTGTTAGCTTAGAATTAAGCAGGCTTAGTGTAGAAGTAAAAGAATATGTGGTTTCCTTATGTTTTTTCTTGGTATGCTATCTTGTTATTTATCTGGTAATTATTTTGCTTAATCAGTTTAATCATATTACACACACGATTCTGCTCTCTTTTTATGTCTAATACAGAGCAGTTCCCCATTCAGCTGAAATAGAAAAAACCCCAGAGCTTCTTCAAATAATATTATACTTCTAATTTCTTAAAGTATCAATTAATTCTGGTTTTCACATTTAATATTATGCTATAAAATAGGACAAGAAAATTACGATATGCAAAACATTTCTGAGTAATTGTTTCTCCTCTGTGTGGCAGGCAAACCAGTTAGAAGGAAATGCTGGAGTTGAGGATACCTGTCTGGAAAATGAAGCCTTTGTTGAGAAGCAGAAGGGCAGAGTCCTGCCCCAGGTATGTGAAATGTTCGAAGACTCGTGCATAATGTTGTTTATAGCATGCTCAACAGTTTTTGTGTGGAATCAAATGGAAAAGATGGAATAAGTTGATCAAAGGTTGTGAGAAAAGAGCCGACAAATATGTGCATTAATCACTTAACAAAAGCATACTTCAGAGGTTTGTACTTCTCTACAGTTTCTTGAAGTGAGGTATTATTTTATTTCACAAAATGTAATTGCTAGCTTTAGATGAAGCTATAATGTTGTAACTGAAGTGATGCGTACAATTTAAAATTTAGATGCCTTATCTATTCTGTTGAGCTGGGATTGTGAAAAGGGACAGTGTCCTGTATATGCTGATTTTCTCTACAAGTTTTTTGCTTCAAAATTACAGTGTATGCCTCATGCTGTGAAGAGATCAAAGATTTGTAGGGACTGTTGGCCTTACTGTGTCTAGCATAAGAAACCTGAGCAGGAGATAATACTGTATTGGAAAAACTGGCAGGACTTGAAGAGGTACATGTAAAGGAGACGATGAGTAACCTTTCAGAGAAAGGTTATTAAGTTCTGCATGTACATCTGGAATGAGAAAGAATTGAACATTAATTATATATTGTGTGATATATGTAGTGATGTATCATCCAGTATATTTCACATAATCAATTGGATATTCTTCTTGCGAAGGGAGCAGTGATTGACTAACACTTAATGAAGTTTTGTTGGAGTAGATGCATCACAAAGGTTACAAGTTTTTTGATGGCCAAACAATTTTATTTAGAAAAAAGCCCCAAATTTTAACATCTGTATTATGAATACTGCTTTTTTCTAGGATGTTTGCCCAGGTGTTTTTGAAGAATTTGTGTATTGTTTAGATTTTGGCCCTTTAATGTACTGATAGAAAAAGGTTCTGTTTTCTTATATACGTGCATTTCCTTAGCCTCCAGCAGTAAAGCTGGATCACAGACACCCAACAGAATGTGCTGCAAGCTTTTATCTTCTCATCATTTATTGTTTCATGAGGATTAGAACTGTGTTTGGGATACAGTTGTTCCTGATTAATATTAATGTCTTCTCTTGCATTAACATCTGTAACCATAGTAACTATTACACTTCTTCAAAGGTATAATTGGGTCAGCGGGGATATGGTTAAGACTGAGTTTTGTTATTGTAGGCTCGAGGTTTTTATTACAGGAAATAAGGTCTAATAAGAAATAGAACGATATAAAGCTGTATTCCCAAAGCAGAGACAAGACTCTGGGATAGAGGGCTCATAAAGATACCACTATGTAGTAGAAGTGCATTTCTCCCTCCTGAAAAATCTGTGCATTTTCCCTCTTCCTTCAACTCAAAAATATCTGAAAAATGGGAAACAAATATAAATTGTATTTTGAACGTGCTTATGTTGACCTGGAATGAATGAATCCTGTGCCTGAGAGGACTTTGTGAGTCTGGTGGATTGATGACCAGAAAGCTCTGTGTCCTGAGAGAAGTTAACAATCTCCCCAGCAGCCCTGGCATGACTCATGCTACCTGGAGCTATTTTTATGAGCCTAGGCCAGTATGGAAGCTGTTTTTTTCATCTCCGAGATACAAAAAATAAAGTACAGACATAAACATTGACTTCCCTTTTTTGCTTCTTAAGATTTCCCTTCAATTTAACACATTATTTAGCATTTTACTTTAGATATCCTTGCTGCACTTGCTGTATAAAATAATAGTATTTGGGGAGAGGAAAGTATTTTTCCAGTTTGGAAATAAGGAAATTATTTGCAGCTTTATTAGGAATATTTTCAGTTGAAGTAATGCTATCAGTGCATTGAATTTTAAAAGGTCCTAAACTTAAAAAACTTTAAAACTTAAAAAACTGACTGTGTGTCATTCATAACTGCCTGTTACAGAAAATCAGATGAGGCACCATGTTTGGTCTAATAATAGCTTTTCAGAGTATATATCTTTCCTTAGAGCTTTGACTTTGTAGAATTGGAAATTCTTCATGTAGAGCCACTTGTTCTTCCCCTGGGTTTAATGAAGGCAAAGCAATTCCTTAATAAATTCTTTACTCACTATGGGACCATTACCTATTGCTTTCCTTTTCTCTGTAAAAAGAACAAAGGGTGCTGAATTGATTCACATGGCTTAAGTATACACATTAGGTCATAGTCTCCATCCTTAACTATCACTTCTTGCTCTTTCCCCATGCTCTATTTGTGTGTAGAAATTTGATTGTATTGTTTCATCTGCCTTGTTCATCTGTTTCTGTGTTAGAACAATGTCTTCAGTGTTTTAGCACTTGATTGTGAAACTGCCTTTCTTTCCTAACCTGTTTTAAAACTGATTTGAAGTCTTTATTTCAGCATTTGAGAGAATTCTGCTGCTTTCTGGATTTTATGTTTCAGCTGAAAATCTAAAGTTATTTAAAAAACAAAAAAACAAACAAAAAACCAAACAAAAAAACAACAAACAAACAAACAAAAAAAGATGACTGCATTAAATACATCTGTGGTGCTCAGAGATTGTCCAGAAAGAAGTCAGAACTGGTTCCAGCTTTTTTGCTTGCTGTGTTTCATCTCTAATATTGCTGTCTTTTTCCCTCAGGTGTGCTGGGCTGTTTTTTTTCTGACTTGGGTGCTGAGCAGAGGTGAAGCTTCAACATTCATTAATGCCACCTAGTTTTTAATGTCACTTGCCTGTCATTAGGCAATATTTATCCTTTGACTCTTGGTTAGGTTTGCTTAAGCCCCAGTTTCTATTGCTCCTGCAATTCATTGCATTATTTTGTTTTGTCTCACAGCCTGTCATTCCACAGCCCTCCAGTGACTGACTCAGCATGGAGAGGCAGCAGGAGTGCAGCTGAATCTGCCATGTCCCAGCTGGCAGATACATCCTCTGCTTTCTTTTGTCTTCAATGATACATACCCCCACACCTTGGTAAAAAAACAGCTCAGTTATAAAGGTAAAGGCAGAGCTTGAGTTCCTTTTTCTGGAAAGCAAACACTGCCTAATATTCATGTCAAGCTCATCTCAGTGATCTTTTTCATTATCCCATTTGATGTTTCTTCCTTTGTTGGAGCACTTGGTTATTGCTTGAAGTGAAGGCTGTGGAGTCATATTTAGCCTTTATCCTTTTAAATCTGAGTGAAGTACAAATAATCCTTTGCTTGGTTGACTAATGCTCTTGCAGCTATGCAGTATAGAAAGGAGGAGACAAACTTTTCACACTTCTATCTGTAAGCAGCTAGTTCTGACATTCAGTTTATAGTTTGCTTGGGGCAAATAACTATCGTGTAGTTATTTGCAAGAGGTCTAACTTTTTTCATGCAGTGAGTTACCAGCAGCTCACTGGAAAGGTTGTCTTTTGTTGTATCACTTGCTACAGGAGATGTAAAATTTCTTAGAGATGGTTTTGGGAGATGCCATCCTTTCATTAGGGTTAAATCTGTGAAAATAGTGGGCAGATGCACTGCTACAGGCCAACTGTATGTAAATCTGGGATGATCTTGTAGTAGCCCTCTTGCTTTGCACCAAGACTAATAGGTCACAGTAGCTGCAGATGTTTGTGAGAGAAGAAGAATGTAGTTGAAGAGTAGCAGAGGAGATTTGGGAATCAAACTCCTGTATATGTGTGTTATGATCCTGAATTATGTCAGGCTCCTTTTAACTTGATATTAAGCAGTCACAGACCTTTCTATACTTGGTACACCCTGAGTAGTCTCCTGGTTTGGGAAACCAGGTGGTATTGGGATGAATAAACCAGAAGACAAAGATGTTGCAGCAATTTTGATAGATTTAGGAAGCACAGTATGGCTCTGCCTGGTTCAGTTTGACAGGGTGGGTTCCTAAGGTGTCCAAAGACTCTTGAAAGTGTATAGCTTATGGTTTTTCATCTTGGGAAGGAGTGTGTGAAACAATGCTTAGGCATGCAATAGCAACCTTATCATGCTAATAAGAGAAAAGCTGAATAGCTTGGCTGACTGCAAATAACTTTTTCAGCAACTTCAGTCACTTGGGCTGAAAATTCCTCTACTGCTCTCTATCTGCTAGGAAACAGTACTACCAACATTTGAGTACTGCTAGCATGTTGAAAGGCTCTAGGAAAAACTGGTGAGTGTCCAGGTTTTTTTAAACTCAAAGGGATTCTGCATTTGCAGGAGCTCAGGTCTTTGTCCGTAGTTTCACTCACCTAATTTCCTACCTCCCTGTACTTTTTTTCACTACTGTCCTATCCATAATGATGTAGGGTGTCCTGGTTTCTAGGACAGGTGTCTGCCAATAAAGGCAGAAGCTCCTTTTTGAAAGAGCGAATTCAATTTCACTCCTTCCAAGTATTATAATTGTTTGAAATCAAGGACTCTAAGACAGAGATAAGGGGTAGAAGTAACAGCTCTTTACTAATCTATCTAACCACACAAGCAGAAAAACAACAGCAGTTATTAAAACTACCAACAAAAACAGAAGAAATAACCCAGTTCCAGTCCTTTCTTTAGCCGCGAACGCACTCAGTCTGTGTCTGCTCCCGGTGATGTAACACGCGGCACGGCCGGCACAGCTGCGAGAGCAGGCGGGAGCAGAGGCGGGGAGGGTGTGGGAACAGCAGCGGCTGTGCTGTGTCTCAGGTGGGAGCAGGCTGGAGAGGACAGCTCCTCGCTCACTGTTGCGTCCAGGTGGCCAGCTGTATCCTTGGAGGTGGGAGGCTTGAGCAGGACAGATGCAGGGAAGTTGACCACAGGCGTCCGGCTCTCCAGCGTTCCCACAACGTGCGCTGTAGACAGGGGGTCCTCCTGCACCGAACCCCGCCAGAAACACGAGTAGCCCCGCCCGGAAACCCGCTCCCACCTCCCCTTTTCGCCTAGGGTCCTCAGAAGATCCTGGGCGTAACTGGCAGGCTTTGTTAGCGTGATAATGGGAAAATCCTTTAAATTGACACAGTAATAGAAAAAAACCCCAACATAGGGCCTGATTGAATTCTCATTTCTGCATACCAATATGTGAAGGAAAAGAAAGGGACTGCAGTTTCTATTTCTAGCTCAGCTAAGGAAACTGGAACCTCTGTAGACAAAATGAAGCTGCTCCATATATTATATCTGGGTTGAAAGAAACTGATCTTTGTTTTCACCATTATGTATCTCATGACTGGCCAGGTTTGTAAGTGCTGGTGTCAATATTCAATGAGAGCTAGCTCTGAAAGTTGCTGCAAGGAGCCTGGCAGCAGTGATGTTACACTTAGCTCCCTTTCCCAGCCTTCTGCTGCAGCTCCAGAGTTGTGGCATCTGTTTCAAACCATTTTTAAAAAGCCTTACAGCAGTATTGTTTATACAGATGCCTGGTCCTTTTTTAAGGCTGCCTGATCCCGTGATTTCAAGGCCATGGTACAACAGTTCAGCAGTCTGTCATTTCATTGTGTTTATTTCCTTTTTACCCTTTTAGATTTGCTACCTCTTGGTTCCACAGCAGATATCAATGATGGGGAATAATGACAGTGGATAGGAGTGCTTGACCTACAGATACACCCAGCAGTTAATGCTATGTATTTTGTATTGGCTGGTACATTTTCTGAAAATGTACCAGTTATTTTTCTGAGTGGTCACTTCTCCAAGGCCTGTGACTATTATATCTGTGTGCCTTGAGACAGGCAAGGAGGTGGCTCCAGGTGCCTGTGTGAAGTTAGTCCCTCAGCATGTGCACACTTTTCACTTGTGCTGATAAACCAGAAGTGAAGGCCTCTGGATGGGGTCAGAGTGAGGGAATGATCCCTTCTCCCTGCTCATCACCTGGACATAACCTGCCACATTAAACGTGGTAGCTATTAAAAACTACTAGGCCACACCCCCTGCCCTCTGTCCCCCCTCCCCCATAAAACCCCAAAACAAACAAACAAAAACAAAACACACCACAAAAGCAACAACAACAACAACCAAACAACCCCTCCCCCAACCCCCCAAAACCCAAAGACAAAGAGCCCAAAAAAACCCTGAACAAAACCAAAAGCACCCAAACACAGGTAAGAATTTAGTTTGGAAATAAATGAAGGGAAAACAAAGACCTATACAACAGCTGGTAATCTCTGCTGAAGACTGTATCAGAGAAAAGTAAAATCATCAGCAGGAGGGATCCTGCAGTTGTGGTTTTAACAAATTGCTAAGGGTCTGATTTGGCTATTATTGCTAATCCTAATGGTCTACCAGTAAGGAAGGAGAATGATTACTAATGGCAGATTTTAGTTAAAGTTAATTTATTGATGGTGAGACTAATTGTGTGCTATAGGTGTTCATTAGTTTAGCAAGACAAGATTTAACTATCAAATGTTCCTATTACAGTCTGGTTAATTAAACATGATTAAGCTATTGAGTTTACAAACATGCAACTAATTATATGCAATTACACGTAGTGGCTTTATGGTATTCAGCATGCAAGATATATATGGTATTTAACATGTTTTATACGATTTTCTGAGTCTGCTCTTAGTAAGAAACTACCTTATTCTTACACATGCTGTGTTTTTAAGTGAATGGTCTAAGTCTTGTGTAGATTGGCAACAGCTGGTGGTCGTTTGCTGCTTAAATTCCTCTGGGATTTGGGTTTGGTACCATGTGGTCAGTGTTTATGGGGAGCTACAGGTGGTTGGTAGGAGCGGTTCCTCAGGAGTTCCGTGAGGGAAGGGGTGTGTCCCGGAGCCTCGGCAGTCTCTGGGCACTATTTGCCAGCCTGGCCTGTAGCTTTTGCTGCGCTTCCCTCACGGAGAGAGTGGCCTGTGCAGTGGGATGACTTTCAGCCACAGCTAGGGGCAGGAGATGGGCAGAGACCTTCTCCCCTTGAAGCCAGTGCCCTAAAGGAAAGTGGAATTGCTGAACTGAGTAAGGGAAGTGTGGGTGTTACCACAAGTCGCTCCTCTTTCCCATCTGTGTCAAAAAGGGCAGGAGGCAGCCGCCTGGGCCCTCGGCGTGCCTGGGGTGCACGACATGGTGGCCGGGCCCACAGGGTAGCGGCCTGCTGCCCAGAAGAGGATTCACACGTGTCAAGGCTACACGGATGAAAAAAATGAAGCGTCTTCATTTCTCCTTCCCTCAGCAGTCAGTTTCATGGCCGTCCAGTTGGAAATACTGCAGTAGTATCAGGCAACAACTAGAAATTCATCGTAATCCTGGTCAGGAATTATGTCCTTTCCTCCTTAGTATTCAGTGAGCATTAATTTAATAATTTTTAATGAAATAAAATGAACATATATATGTGTAATTTTTAATGGGGCTTTTAAATTTTCTGGTTTATTTTATACTGATAAAGGTGTTTTTTCTTGTTATTTTTATGTGCTGAGGTATATATCTGAAAGGGAGATCAGTTCCTTCTCTAATGGAAGTTTATGCAGATGTCTAGTGCCAGAAAACACTGCAAAATAGCAGTATTAAAAATGTAATAGATTTATAGCTGTCATGGGTTTTTGTATGCTAGGAGTGCACTGTGTGAAGTGAACTGTTTTTAATTTTCTTGTCCTGCATTGAGGTGGAATTTTGCATTGGGTTTTCCTGTCCTAATAAGGACAATCTGACCTGTCAAATAAAGTCATGAGGAGCAGTGTGGCTGTGCCTGGTGGGTGCCAGCCTGACAAGTTCTCTGTTTGGGGAGAAAAGGCCTTTCATCCCATCTGTGGATTAACTGGAGGTGGCCATTAGATGGAGCAGACTTTGCTCTTGCCCTTGGCCGTGCTGGGCTCCTGTTCTTTGTTCCTAGTCGTCAGTAGAGGAATAGTTTCTGTTCTGAGCTTCTGGAAATGGCATTAAAAAGTTGGATTTTTTACTTTGTCTTCTGTAAGTAATAAGCTACAATGAAGTAAGAGAGAATGGAAATAAAGTTTTTTATCATGTGCCTTTCAGGCAGTTTTTATACTTGTCTCTAACATGTTTAAAAAAGCAAAATAATATTGACTAAGTATCTGATTTTTATTTAAGGGCTCTTAAAAGTTAGTCTATCCACTTGTACCCTAAATAATGTTAGATTTTTGGTTCAGAGCATCTGGGGAAAATTCACCTGGCTTTTAAGAAAACAGCAGGGCTAGAAGCCAACTATGGTGAGCTTGTTTGCCTGTGCCTTGATGGGATTAAGATGGGGTAGTGTACTACTATGACTGGGATGGTGTTTTCTCTGTATCTCATTGACTACTGCAGGTTGTGAACAGCGCATTAGCTAATGTATTTATGTGTCTTCAGGCTGTTGCTTGAGTGGCTGATGGTCTCTTCATCTTGCATTTGTTACAGAAAAGCTGAAGGTAATTTGAGTGAGTTTGGGGAAAGCACAGCTCAAAGGTAGGTAGGTTTTCTTGTTGTACTTATTAATATGGAACTATAGCTTGAAGGCTTTGTGCAAAAGCATTAAAATGCATAGACTTTTAATGGAACTGCAAGAAAAACAACTCCTAATCCCTGTACTCCATCACTGAAACTTTGTTCTTGACAAACGAACAGGGATGTAAAGGACCCATTGGCCTCCAGACCTCTTCCAGTATTGTAGCCCACGTCTGAACACATCAAAGCAGGACTAGGCAGGGAGAAGGGTGACCTCTGGCTTTGGGACAGCTGAGGGGAGATTTGGCTGGCTTTGAGAAAAGAACCTGGTGATTTCTGCTTTTCTGTCAGTAATGTGGGTGAGGGCTTCTTCTCAGCCTGAGTGTGACCCTTTATATTACCACACTAAGATGTAAAGATGGCTATTTGCATTCAGGTAGTTTATTAGTTGTAGATGTTAACAACATTAAGATTTTCATGTGTGTTAATATGCATGCATCGGTGTATGTAGCAGGATTAGATGTTTTTTGTTTGGAGGGATTTTCTCTGCTAAAAACCCCACAGAAAAACACTCTCTCCAGACAGCCACTATTTTTCTCTATGACTTCTTAAAATCCATCCAAGGAGTCTGTTTATCTAGTCTGGAATAAATTGCTTCAGATGGAAGGGGTCTTTCTGTCTGGCCTCTGCATTCTCCCTGAGCTGCTGGTCCCATCTTTTTGGGATGGCAGCCCAGCTGTGCTGGCCGTAGTGCCTCCAGAGGGGATGTAGCTGCCTGCCACCTTCAGGCTGCAGTTATTTGGGGTTATAATTAACAAATCTTCCAAAGTGTGGATTTGGTCTGCTTTGCACTATACCCTAATTGCATTAGATGCAGTGAAAAATTGTGAAAGGATTATTCGATGGAATGGGGAGAAAAAGTTTGAAAACATGCTTCAGCTTTGAGCTCTGGTTTACTAATTTGAGAAGGAAAGCCCTTCTCTGCTTCACCCTGGTTTCTTCCCCGTTCCAGGTTTGTCACTTTGTCTTTGGATGATGTGTGTGACAGCTGGACTGATGTTTTTTAATCTTGCTTGTTTACAGTGTGCAGTCCCTTTCCCTCCCAGGGAAGCTGCTGTCTATGGTTGATAAAACCATCAAGCTCCGGTGCTAAGGTATGGAGGTTAGTGCTCACTGCTCTCTTCTGGGTGAGATCCTTGCCTTCCTGTTTCTGGGACTAGCTTAGTGGTGGAGTAAGCTAAAGATCATGTTTGCCCAAAGCCCACTAGAACAGTGGAGGGAGAGGAAAAATAAAGTATGGGAAGATGCAGGAAAACCTTGAAGAAACTCCAGTGAAGCCACTTAATGACTGAGGAAAGGGCTGAGTAAAAAATGAAAGAAAATTACTTAAGAACATAAAATACACATAAAATGGGTGTTTATGTGCGAACATATTTGTGAAGACTTGCTTTCCGTTTCCATTATGTGGTTAATAAAAAATACCTTGAGAGGATTTTTGTTCAATTGTGATTATAACAACTTTTTATATAAGAGAGAATAATTTTTGTTTCTTGCCACCCAAATCTCATTTGATTAGTAAGAAATGAGTTTTCCCTAAGTTGTATCTGTTGTGCATGAGGTGGCAATTGGTGGGCATCTCCCTGTCTGTATCAGTGCTTGTCTTCAGCTGTCATTTTTTTCACTGTTTTCTCCCCTGCTTTGCTGCGGAGGGTGAGTTAGAGAGTGGGTGGGCAGGCATTTGGCATCTAGCCGTGGTCAACCTCCCACAGAGAAATACTTAAGTGATCTGTAAAACATACCTGTGGAGGAGGGGGGTTAGAAGTAGTAGGTCTGGTATTGACCACTTCTGGGATCTCTTGTGCTTTCCAGCACAAGAAGCTGCCCTGAGGCACTGCTCTCCAGGTGTGTCAGGAACAACAGTGGGAATTGTACCACATAGCAGCCCACACGCACACCCTTAGATATTAAATTGCCTCCCCTGAAGGAATGAATGGATTGCTTTACATATTTATTAATGTGTACTTCCTAAAAAGTATTTCTTCTTTTCAATTTTTAAAACTTACGTGTTTGCAACAGGTAGTTTTGGGCCAGTGTTTTGCTGCCTCTGGAAGAAGAGAACTGCATGCAACAGGGGGCAGCAGAAGAGATGACAGCCCTGCCAAAATTCATGCCAGATTGGTAAGGCCGGAGAAAGAAGCTGAAATGCGCACAGATGTGCTACAATCACTGTGTCTCTTTCCTAATTATTTAAGAAGAAACAGGTGACTAGCATGAAACAGGACAGGACCAAAAGAGGCTCTTTGCTTACTTAAGTTCGAGGTTTATTTCATGGTGGTCCCAGGGCAAAGAGAGAGGGGTTTTCAGATACCAGAGGATTTCTAGGAGAGGGAGGCAGGGAGGAATTTTGCTATCAGCCAATAGAACAAGGACAGGGAGACGGGGGGGAAGGGACAGGAAGAGGCCCCTCTGGCTTTCTGACAATGGGATAAGGACAGGGATCATAGGAATGGGTTATACATTCCTTTTACTTCCTTGTATTGAATTACAACATCTCCCCGTTTTTTTGTTTTTAAGTGGGGGAAAGAGATTAATTTTGATTCGAATTATTATTTTGTCCACCATTTGTAGTAAGTGGGAGAGTTAGATTGTTTTATATTTTTCATCCCTATATGATTGACTACAGAGGTAGAAGGAATGATACCATTAATGGCCTTGAAAACTAAATGACGTAGGATCCCGAACGCCAGTATTACAAGGAAAAGAATAACAAAGAACAACAAAATTGTTTTAACTATAGAAGTCCACTACCC
This sequence comes from Tychaedon coryphoeus, assembly GCA_013398595.1. Lineage (NCBI taxonomy): Eukaryota > Metazoa > Chordata > Aves > Passeriformes > Muscicapidae > Tychaedon > Tychaedon coryphoeus. Next base: position 32,148 of record WBND01001852.1, read on the forward strand.
GGAGAACCCCCAGCCTTTGAACAGTTCATTGAACCAATCTTCTGATTCTTGCTTCACTTGTCCAATCAGGTTGTTCGTGTTTCGAAGGGCAGTGTGAACGTTGGGAGCTTTCGAGGTCAGGTTCATGCAGCAGAGTCCTTCAAATTCCTGGCATTCATATCCATGCAATAGCAGGAGGAAATCTATAGCAGCACGATTTTGGAGTGTGGCCTGCCTGGTAATTTCCTCATCTTCTAGGAGGGAGCTGATGGCAGTTGAGGTTGTTTGCCTGTTTAACAGCCCAACACTCCAGGTGGCCTGATTCACCTAGAGCTTTAGCTGCTGCGACCCGCAGAAGAAACACAGACACAGCTACTCTTTTTGATTTGGCCCAATGGAAAATTTCAGCATCACAGGTTGGGTCCAAATTGTCCGCGCTTCTCTTTTGTATTTTTTCAGCTGATTTATTTTTGTGAGTCCACTAATTAAGGTTTCGTTGGGTGCTAACAGGGACAACTGCCCTATGGTACATGGCCCCCCTAGAAGCCGGGAAGGAATCCCTGCCCACGCCTGATCCCCACAAATTAAAAACAATCCCCTTGGGATACTCTTGGGACTTGAATAAGCTGGGTCATTAGCTGAAGTGTGGTTTAGAATATTACACCACCTTCTGGTCATGAATTCCCTAGGGAATTGTCGTATGAGATGGAACTCTTTAGTGTCAGTAGGTTTTGGGTAGATGCTAAAATGAATGCAACATTGTGCTGGGTAGGAACCCAACAGCTCTAATTCTTGGGGTTCTTGGGCTGCTTTGGGCAACTTTGGCAGCAACTCCTTTAAGGGATTTCTTCTCATCTTTGCTTGCTGCCTGGGTGACATGGTGTATGATTCGGGAGTTTCATGGGGCATCTGTATTTCAAAGCTGGCTCCAGCCTTCAACGGGACTCCTACCAGGCAGGTGGACATTGGGTCTTTTGCTGTTGCAGTGGACAGGCATATGTTTTCCTGTTGGAACGTCTGTGCCAGGGTCACCCAGATGTTTTGACATGGCTGTGGGACAATCCACGCAGCTGCCAAATTGTTCAGTGTTAACAAGAAGACAACTTGGGTGATGTTCTTCACAGGATTGAGTGGAGGATAGGCTTTCTCTAAAAGGAAAAACAAATTTTAAAACATGGTAAGAGTTTCTGTCTGCCGGCGTGTATCCCATTATGAAGTTTTTGTTTCCTCTCTCCGGCGGCGTCTTCTTTTCAAAGCAATTGTTACTTGCTTCTCATCTCCTGCTGGAGCTGGAGTTTTGGGAGCAAAAGGTTTGACCCACTTCTGGGGGATCCACCGAGGGCCTGAGGGAGTGGATATGCACACATAACCCCTTCCCCAGGTTACCAGCTCACAGGGACCTTTGGTTTCCCATGTTTCTGGGTCCCTAATCGAAACTGGTGGATGCTGAGACAGTTTGAACCGTTTACTGCTGTTAAAGTGACGTACCACAGGAGGACTCATATTTTCAAATGAGCAATTCAAGAAATTGATAGTAAACAGAGCTTTACAGAGCTTTTGCTGGGGAGACATCCACACAGTTGAACTGCTCTGTCTAGCTAGAACCTGTTTGAGCATCTGGTGTGCATGCTCAATCACAGCTTGGCCTGTGGGGGATGCCAGTTTTATGTTCCACTCCCCACTGCTGGACAAATTCCAGGAACTCCTTGGATGCGTATGCTGGGCCATTATCTGTTTTGATTTCCCTAGGGATCCCCAACAATGAAAAGGCTTGTACCAGGTGTTGCTTTGCATGCACAGCCCTTTCTCCTGCATGGGCAGAGGCATAAACTGCACCTGAATATGTGTCTATGCTTACATTAACATATTTGAGGCGTCCGAAACTGGGAATGTGTGTGATGTCTGTCTGCCACACTTCACAGCTGCCAAGGCCCCAGGGATTAACCCCCATACCTAGTGATGGCATGGCCTGGAACTGACAGCTGGGACAGGTGGCCACAATAGCTCGAGCCTGACTCCGTGTTAGCTGGAACTGACGGATCAGCCCTGGTGCATTCTGGTGGTATTGCTGGTGGCTCAGCTTTGCCTGTTGGAAGATGTCAGGGAGGCATGCTTTCTCAGCTGGGGCAGCCAGGGAGTCTGCCTTACAATTCCCTTCTGTGATCTCGCCTGGCAAATCCGTATGTGACGTCACATGCATCACATTGAAGGGATGCTCTCTATGTGAAACCAGATACATTAGCTTTGAGAGCAGCCTGAAGAGGTGCTCGTTATCAATGTCTTTGAGCACAGCCTGCTCCGCCCTGGACACTACCCCAGCCACATAAGCTGAGTCAGTTACCAAGTTAAATGGCTCTGAGAACTTTTCAAAGGCTCTCACAATTGCAGCCAGCTCGGCTATCTGGGGCGAACCCTCCACAAACTCAACATCAGCTTCCCAGTGCTGAGTCTGGGGATTTCTCCAAATCATCACCGACTTATGAGAGGCCCCTGATGCATCTGTGAGCACTGTGAGAGCTTTGAGTGGTCTACGACTCCTCTTCTCACGAGGAATGAGGTGGAATTCCTCATTAAAAAACTTATGAGCCGGGCCGTGGACTGATATTTGTCTAGTGTAGCTGTCCAGAGATATTTGGAGGCTGGCATTGCTCTGGAGCAAGTACTCAAACATGTCTTTGGTCAGCCTTTCAGGAGCGTTCCTTCCCTCCTCAGAAAGTTTGACCGGCAGGTGAATGCATGCAAAGTCACAACCAGCCAGCTCACGCAGCCTTATCCTTGCTTTCTGAATCAGCTGATCCATCAGCTCTTGTGGCTGAGTGATGGTCTTGGACCTTTGATGGGAGAGAAAGACCCACTCTATGATTAAGAGTGAATCTCTCTGTCCCTCAATCCACTGAAATATTAAACCGTGCCGGTGTGGCAGTTTTCCCAAAACAATGAATTTGAAAGGCAGCTCGGGCTGATAATGGTGAGCCTGCCTCACAGACAAAGCTTTCTGTACCTTTTCAATTGCAGTTTTTGCTTCGGGTGTAAGTTCCCTGGGAGAAACCAACTCTCTCTGCCCTTCTAATAAATTAAAAAGGGGTTGTAGGTCCTCATTAGTGAGGCCTAGCCAGGGCCTTACCCAATTCAAAGACCCACACAGGGAGTGGAGATCTGCTAGGGTTTTAGGATTACAATTGATTTCCAATTTCTGTGGGACAATGGTCCGTGCAGTGATTTCCAAGCCCAGATACTTCCAAGGTGGCATCCTCTGAACCTTGTCTTCCTGTAATTGAAGTCCAGCAGAGGTTAAAACCTTAACCACTAGGTCAAGTGTGTGTTGGAGTATGAAGTTATCAGGAGCACACACAAGCACATCATCCATGTAATGTAAGATTATAGCTTCCCTTCTTTGAGCACGCGCAGGGGACAACAATGAAGCTACATACCACTGGCAGATGGTAGGACTGCACTTCATGCTCTGTGGAAGCACCTTCCAGTGGTACCGCTTCATTGGAACTTCTCGTTTTATTGAAGGCACTGAGAAAGCAAACCTGGGGGCATCTTCAGGGAGTAGGGGGATTTGGAAAAAACAATCTTTGATGTCTAATACAGCCAATTGCCAATCTCTAGGTAACATAGTTGGAGAAGGCATCCCAGGTTGAGGAGACCCCATGTCCTGTATTACTTTGTTTATTTCTCTAAGGTCATGTAACAACCTCCACTTGTCCTTCCACAGTTTCTTTATTACAAAGATCGGAGAATTCCAAGGGCTTGTTGTTTCGTCAATGTGGTTTTTTGCTAATTGCTCCTCTACAAGCTCTTCAAGCGCCTTCAACTTCTCCTTTCTTAATGACCACTGAGCTGTCCAAATGGGGGTGTCATCTAGCCATGTTAACTTCTGGACAGGGTGCTCGACAGTGGCCAGTTCTAAAAATCCCGAGGAGTTTTTGGAATCATTTTAATTCCCCACTGGGACATGGAGTCTCTCCCCTATAAGGGACACTTGTAATCTATAACAAACGGACGGACACTTGCCAATTTTCCATCCGGTCCTTCAATTTGTACTATGCTTTAGAGGGCACCATTTAATATTATCATCTTTTTCGACTGCTCCATACCCTTGACCTGTAACAACTAACTTCCATCCCGATTCCCACTCCCCTAAGTCATTTTTTATACAAACTGGTGGGCCTGTTCTTGCCGCTTCTGCGGCCCAATGTTTTTGGGAAGGAGCCCGCGCCTGATCCCCTCTGGGGAATTGGTTTAAAGCTAGCAAGGCGGCAGCCAGTATGCGTGGCTGTTCTGAAAGCGGAATAACATTGGCAAACCCTTCAGCTTTGGCTAGGGTTTCTACTTTAGACTTTAGAGTCTGGTTTGCTCTTTTTACTATTGCTTGCCCTGTGCTGTTATAGGGAATGCCTTGCTTTAGGGTGATGTTCCACTTGGCTGTGAACTCTTGGGCCGATTTGGAGATAAAGTTTGTTCCGTCGTCGGTCTTGATCTGCTTCAGGATGCCGAGCCATGCCATGGTTGTGAGCCAATGCTGAATGGTTGCCTTAGAGTTCGCTTTGGAGTGCTGTGTTGCGACAATCATGCCGCTATATGTGTCCACAGTCACTGCGAGCCAGGCTCTGGGTTTTAGTAAGTGGCAAAGAGTAAAGTCCGTCTGCCAGATTTTGGAAGCTTTGAGGCCTCTGGGGTTGACTCTGCTGGACCACAATGGCGCTTTTTGGTAATGAGGACAGGTGGCTACTACGTGCTTGGCGTCGGTTATTGAGATGTTGCATCTTTTGGCAAGCGCTTTGGCTCCGACATGGAGCAAGTCGTGCAATTGTCGTGCTTCTTGCAAAGTCCAAAGCCCCTTAGCTGCGGCATCGGCTTTGTCATTGCCGATTTGAAAGAATCCTTTGACGGGGTTGTGGCTGTTGACATGTATGACGGACACTGTACCTTGCCGTGTAAAAAGTGCTTCTTCAATCATGGCGGCAGCGGGAGATGATGAAATGCCTGGACCGGACATAGCTTGGCAGAGTTTGGCTACGAACATGGAATTGGTGACAATGTTGAGATGTTCGGTTTGGAACAGTTGACATGCCAGCACTACAGCTGAGGCTTCCAGCGGTTGAACTGATAGGGATTTGTCCATCATTTTGACACACTGCCGCTGATCTTGAGTCTGCCACATGATGGCTGCTGTAGAGGTGGTTGAGGATGCATCTGTAAACACTGTGTGTCCTGGCAGCGGTCGATCTTTGACTTTTTGTGGGAGATCAATATCTACTATCGTTAGCAATTGAGTCCATGGGGGTTTTGTGGCGTAGCAAAGCTCCCCTGCAAACCCAAAGAGAGCCAAGTCAAGGTGCTCCGAGATGGCTACTGATGATGTTGGGATTTGCTTTCGGAAAGGTAGATTTTTGCTGGTTCAAAGCCTAGATGGCATAGACCGAGTTTTCTGCCTTTCATGATTAGGTTTCCTAGACATTCCACTCCTGGGGTGAAGGTGTGTGAAGACTTCCCGAGAACTATCCACTGTATTGGCTTGGCAGAGTCAGGAGGTCCTTGTGCTAGAGCTCCTACTCCCCCCTCTTTTGTAAAGTGCACGTATGGGTCTAAAGGCAGGCTTGGGTTCCATCGGGAAAGAACTGCTACTGACAGCTGTTGTTCAATAAAATCAAGTGAGCGGGTTGCTTCTTCTGTGAGGGTTTTTTGCTCCCACGGATGCTTGCCTTTGAGGAGGTCATGCAACGGAAACATGATTTCTGGTGGAATGAGGATGATGTTTCGCAGCCATTGCAAAGAGCCTACTGCTTGTTGTACGTCGTGGAGCGTATGGATGTCACGGCGAATTTTGATGACCGGAGGTGTTACATACAAGTTGCTGATCTTTACGCCTAAAAATGTGACAGAAGGGCCCTTTTTTATTTTTGCTTCCGCTATCTCAAAGCTGTTGGTCTTTAGGACTTCGGAAATTGTGGACACAAGGTTGTCTACGTGACTTGGCGAAGGAGCAGCAACTAGGATGTCATCCATATACTGAATGATGGTGGCTTCTGGATTTGCAGACCGGACTGGAGCCAAGGCTCAGCTCACGATGATTTGGCAGATGGTGGGAGAGTTTACCATGCCTTGAGGAAGCACTGTCCACTGGAACCGCAAATTGGGCTGCTGACTGTTAGGGAACACAATGGAAAAGTGTTGGGGATTGAGTTTTTGGTTTTTTTTACTGTGTGAGTTTGGAGAATTTTTCCCATTATGATGCTAACAAAAGCCTGCCAGCTACGTCTAGGATCTTTTGATGACCCTAGGAGCGAAGGGGTATGTGGGACCGGGCTTCTGGGCGGGGCTACTCGTGTTTCCAGCAAGGGAGTGGAGAGAGGGACCCCCCGTCTTCTCGCATGTGGCCAGGAGCCAGGAGAGCCAGGACCCCGCTGCAATCAGCTGTCCTGCATCTGCCCTGCTACCTCGGAGAGAACTGCTGACCACCAGAGACTAACCGGTGAGCGAGGAGCTGTCCCTTCCCAGCCTGTTTCCACCTAGGACACAGGACAGCCGCAGCTGCCCGCTCTCCCGCAGCTGGGCCGGTTGTGCCCTGCCCGCCCCCCCCCACAGCTGGGCCGGCGCTACCGAGTGTTACATCCCCGGGAGCAGACACAGACTGCATGTGTCTGGGACTAGAGAAAGGACTGGAACTGAGTTATTTCTTCTGTTTTTGTTGGTAATTTTAATAACTGTTGTTGTTTTCTGTTTGTGCGGTTAGATATATTAGTAAAGAACTGTTATTTCTACCCTTATCTCTGCCTCAGAGTCCTTGATTTCAAATTCTCTATTTCAAGAAAGGAGTTTCTGCCTTTGTTAGCAGGCACCTGTCCTAGAAACCAGGACAGATTTTGGCGAACCCAACGTGGGGCAGAGGGCTATAAGAGGCGAGTTAAGACACGAATAACAGCTCTCTTAAGTGGCAACCTGTTGTCTAGTTTAATCTGGTTTGGGCTCCATGTGGTCACAGATATTTCTCTCCCATTTGTAAGCCCTTTTTTG
>WBND01001855.1:24518-41323 GCA_013398595.1 Tychaedon coryphoeus
GGGGGGAATGTTGCCAGAATGATTTTTGATTTTATATTTCCTTCAAAAAAGATACAGGTATGTATTGGTGTTGGTTGACATCTTTAGTGGATGGGTCTGAGGCTTACCCTTGTTGCACTAACACAGCAAAACAGGTTGTGAGAAATTTGTTCAATCATATAATTCCAAGGTTTGGGGTTCCTTTGAGGTTGGTCCCCTGGTGATCAGGGAAGTTAGTCAAATGGAATTGTTTGGGATCTGCAAATTCCCTACATACCCCAGACGAGTGGTAAGGCTGAACATGTAAATGGAACCCTCAAAGAAAAAAAAAACCAAACCAAAACTGTATTCACCCCATGTAGGGGAGGGCATTTTGTGTACATTTGCTATATCTGCCCCTGGAGGCCTCCAATAAGACCAGCCTTTATATTACCTCCTACAGTAATGTTATCTTAAAAGTGTGTTATTTCATTTTTAGGTTCTTTAAGGCATGGCCCCAACCTGTGACTACCCGAGATTTAAGAGCATTTTGGGGTATGGCTGGATGATGCAGATTTTGGGTCTTGAATTATGGATTTTTGGTCAAACCATTGTATGAGCTTTTAAAGGAGGCCCCGGAAGGACCCTTGATTTGGACTCCTGAGAGTGAACATGCATTCTGTAACTTAAAGATAGCCCTGATGTCTGCTCCTGCCTTAGGACTCCCAGACTTAACAAAGCCCTTTGAGCTTTTTGTGCATGAACCACAGCACGTCACCCTTGGAGTTCTAGCTCAGAAGGTAGGAGACTTCAAGAGGCCTATGGGGTACTTTTCAAAACAACTTGACAAGGTCAGCCAAGGATGACCCAGATGCCTGCAAGCCGTAGCGATGACTGTTTTCCTCATGCAAGAGGCCAGGAAATTGACTTTGGGACAAAAGATAGTAGTGTACACTTTACATGCCATAACTACTTTATTAGGCCAAAAAGATGGGCATTGGCTTTCCCCGAGCCTCATGCCGAAATATCAGACTATTCTACTGGAGCAAGAAGATGTGGAGTTGAAAGTAACCACATTGGTAAATCCAGCGCAATTTCTCAATACCCCAATGCAAGGAGAAGAACATCTAACCCATGATTGCTTACAGACAACTGAGCAGGTGTATGCAAGCCAACCAGACCTACAAGATGTACCCACTGAGGATCCAGAGACAGAGCTCTTTACAGACAGAAGTAGCTTTGTGAAAGATGGAAAACAAAAAGCTGACCATGCAGTAGTCATGTCAACGAAGATAATAGAAGCTGCACTGCTGCCCATGTACACCTCAGCTACAAAGAGCCCTGGAATTGGCACCAGGAAAAAAAGTAAACATATTGTCCTGAAAATCACACTATGGAAAGACCCTGGAGTGTGGACACCACTGAAGGCCCAGGCAGAAATTGCAAGGCTTTTTCAGGCTCGGAGCTCTTTTTCTCACGCTGGGAAACCTTTTCCCAGGCTGAGACAGTTTCTCAGCTCCAGCCTGAGCTTTTCCCAGGATGATAACATTCAGGAAAAACAGAAAGGAATTATAAACAGAGATTAGCACCTGGTGTTGACTGAGAAAAGTTCTCACGCTATGTGGCAGGACTTGTTTTCTTCTGTTGTCCAACGGACTGCTGTCCTGTTCGCGGCTTGCGAACCACACTATAAATGGGGTTCAATCTTTCAGTAAATCGCTTCTTTGGCCACACAGCTGGAGAAGTCTTTGTCGTTATTCTACGCGACTCCTAGCATGTACAGCGACACTGGAGGCCTCTAATAAAGACCAGTCTTTATATTACCTCCTATACTAATATTATCTTGAGACTGTGTTGTTTTATTTCTGGGTTTGATAAGGCAAATCCATCACTGGATGGGATTGCTCTTGAGATCTGGTCTGCCAGAAAACACTTGTTCAATGGTTACCAGGCAGTCATGGTACAAAGGTCTCTAACCTTCTTCTGAAGCCTGAAGAAACATGTCTGAGTTTAAAGCAGTCATTACCTTAAGCTCAACATTGTCCTGCTCCAGTAGGGCAACCTGGTATTTCAGCATTTTGCTGGTGATATCCAATGTCCTCCTGTTTGTTCCAAACCATTTATTACCATGTGGGGTACATATGAGCTTTTGTGCTTCTCTGCAGATATCACTGCACTCAGGTATCCAGGTCATCCTTTACTCGCATTGTCCAATTGTTTGGACAGGCTGCTTCCATGACCCCAAATGCTGTGCCAGTACCCCTAGTGCCAGGTGCATCCCTTCATGCACAAATAACTCAAATGGTTTGGCTTAAGTGTGGGAGTTCCAATGTAGAGTTTGGCATTAAGGTTCTTTCAAGGTGTACTGGTTTGAAAACAAAACCAGTGAGAGACTCCAAGTCAGAAATACCATTTAATAGGAAAAAAAAAAAAAATACATGCAATAGTATAAAAGAAAACCACTGACAGAATAAAACCTGACACCTCGCTAGTTAGGGTGGTGGTAGCAGTCCAGATGAAGTGGTCTTGTTAAAGTAGTGATCCTGTAGAAAGGTCTGGTAGCTCTTGTTCTCTGGAAACCAGTGGGTAAGGACTGCTTGTTCTGTCCCAAACCCCGGATTATATCCAGGTGGGGATGCTTGGCTCCTCCCCCCAGGTGGAGCATCTCACAATAGGCTGATGTCATTCTATGAGTCATTCAGCGGGTCCTTGATTGTCCATTAAACAGAAATGGCTCCTGGAGGGAGTTATCTGAGTCATGCGGCAAGGCATTGGTGGGCCCATTAACAGGAGATAGTCCAGGGGAAGGAGGCAAGGAAAACACTGCCCCTCCTGGTTTCAACAGTTCATGAAGATGGTGATAGAATACATACTTTTGGGCATATTTTTACACTGTAACCTAGGACACAGGGCTTTCTAGGCCCTCTGACTCTCAGGAGTGCATACCAAGTATTTTCAGTGGAGGACCATACAAGGGTTTTGCCAATACCCCATAACTGGCAATTCATAACTGACACCATCTAGCCATACCTAAGAAGGCTTGTAGTCCTTGGCTCCAGAGTCTGGCACACAGCTTCTTTTCAGCTGCTTCCCAAGCTTCTTTTTCCCTGCAAGATCTCAAAATTAAAATATATTACTGCTTCTTTGCCTATTTGTACCATTTTCTTTGACACCCTGTATCCAGATTGTCCCAAGAAATTTAACAGACTTACAGTAGCACTGAGGCACTTACCTTCAGTTATGATTGCTGGCGGAATACTTTCCAATTTTTTTTAGCACAATTCATGTTACCTGTGCCTTCCACCCAGTGTTTGGATTCCCCCACTGAAAGGCAAACAATTTCTAACTAACTGAGTAGAGGTATTATGGAAAAAGGCATCCTTTAGATTGAGCACCATGAACCATTTGTATTCCCCTTTCAGTGCTGTCAAGAGTGTGTACAGATTAGCTACTACTGAATGAATATCAGGTACTATTTTATTAATGACCCCTAAAACTTGTACTGATTTATAACTGGTAATATCGGTGTGTTATATTCTGAGTTACCCTCTTTCAATAACTCATATTCTAAAATTTTTTCTATAAGCTTCTCCAACTTTTTCTTTGCCTCCCACTTAATAGGATATTGGTTTTGCTTTACTGGTCTGGCTTCAGATTTGAGAGTAATCTTCACTAGTTTGGCCACCATTGATCATCCCAGCATCTCAGTTGCCCATACCATCAGGGTTATAGCATTCTTTGCTTCCTCTGGGATTTCTTCCAACTCTTCTGATTCCTGTAGCATTAAATCTTTGCCTTGACAGCTTTTGATTCTGGTGTTTGAATTTGTTTTTCCCCATCCTGGAAAGTTTTTTGAGCATCCAATTTTCCCAATAAATCTCTCCCCAACAAGGGGGTTGGGCATTCAGGCATATAGAAATTAGTGTTTCCGCCACTGTTTTTTTTTTTAAATTTAAATAGCAATAGTTGTAAAAAAGGCCTGTTCTCTTTCCTCCCTGTTGCACCCACAACGGTTACAGGTTTCGAGCTAAGTTTTCCTCTGCATGTATTCAGTACTGAATAAGTTGTTCCTGTATCAATTAAAAAAAAATTGCCTTTTAATTACCCAGCGATAATGTAACCAGGGGCTCAGCTGAGGATTATTCTCCTGGCCCCCTTCAGGGGAATTCTTCATCTTCACTTAAGGTCTTAAGCTTGATGACTTGAAGATTCGGGTTTAGGTTTTCTGTCTGATTTCCCCTGGCTTGGGGACACTCCCTTTTCCAATGACCCCTTTCTTTACAAATTGCCAAATACACTTCAGTCACCAACTATCACAACACAAACTGCCAGATATACTTCAGACACTAATTAATACAAATTACCAAAGTATACTTTAGCCATCAATTATTATAATATTCAACCAATTGTTTCTAAGTGAGAGGGGTCCTGAGTTCTAATTGTTGTTTCAAATTCTTTAGCAACTCTATCCAGATCTTCCCTATAAACTCCTACCACCTTTCTCCATGACATTAAATCCACTATTAAAAATGGGATTTTTACTGTTATTGGACCATGATTCCCAACTGCCTGCTGGAGGGAAGCCATCAGAACTTCCCCCTCCTCCCCCATTCTTTTCTGCAGATCAATCATCAGCTCTAAATCCTCCTCTCACCTGCACTTTAAACGCCTCTGTCCAGTGCTGCATGCAGAACATCTCTTCAACCCTTTGCCTTTCTTTTCCCTTTCAAGTGATAAAATTAATGGATCTTGATGATCCTCCCACATTCCTTTTGCCCATATGGATGATTTCTTAGGGTGAAAACCAAGTCAGCATAAGGAACTTCATCCCACTTATTTTCCCTTCTACAAAACATTAGTAGCAATATGGTGTTATACTGTAAGGTTCCATCTTTAGGCCACTTCTCTTGATCTTCCAGTGTGTAAAGTGGCCACCACTGATTACAATATTGTATAGGTTTTTCTCATGTAAGGGGATCATTCCCAATTTGTTTCCAGTGTTTCAAGATACATTCCAGTAGTGACACCTGTGATACCTCTTTTGAGGTTTTGTTTCCCACTATAACCAACTACCATTTAGGAGCTCCTTAGAAGGGACTCTAACCCTTCCCTTTTCCCACCTTAGGTACCTTTAAACCAATCCCTGCGTAGCTTTTGCTGCATCTGACAGGCAGGTTAAAACTTAACACCTTTAAAGTAAAGAATACCTTTATCTTATCAGGGGTCTTGCTCTGATTTCCTTCACACCAGAGATCGAAGGTACTCCCCAAGAATCCCTCAGTGCCAGCTGGTGCAGGGATTGAGAGACATGGACCATGATATGCAAGCAAAGCCAGTTTATTACTCTAGTCACCAGTATTTATAGTTCTCTAACCTCCATACAAAATTTTCCACTCGGATCCCTTTGCCCCGTTCCCTTAGCAACACAATATTTTCGGTTATCAAGTCCCTGTTGTGCCAGCAATGTCCTTGTTACACCTTCTCTCATCAGAGCGGTCAGAGTGACCAGACATGATGTCTTCACTTTTGTTCTTGCCTTGAGTTTATGTCTCCCACAGCTTCCACTGTACCAGGGCCAACAGGTTTGCTCAGCTCCTGTAGCTGTCTGGTCTTCCACAGGCTGGAGGTCCTGTGATCTCACATCTGTTGAAATTCAGGAGTATGTTCCACCTGGGTTGCCAAAACTGTTACCAAAAATTTGGTAAAATAAAAAAACTCCTTAGCACCAATGTAGCATTAAGAAGCAGGCATTATTTATTCAGTCAGATGCACAAGGGGATAGCTCCTCCTAAAGCTGTGCATGCTGAGTACAGGAAAGTTTCTGTTTATGTACTGTATTTTAAATACATGTTCATTGATTGTCGCAGAATCAATATACATATGATAATAATTTCCCTGAAATCATTAATATATTTTCCCTCCCCTTTATGCATGCGTTCTTCTGTCCTGGGGGTCTCTCTGGTGGTCCCTGGTGGTCAGGAACCCCAATGTTACAGCTGACATAGTTAACTTGGTAGGGCACTGGGGCTAGTGAACTTCCAGTTCTCCTTACACAATGGGCATTGAGCAGTTCCACAGGTGAGTGGTTTTGGAAGAACAAACATTGTATTAGCTCACCAGGTGTAGATAATTTATCATCTGGTAACATTTTCTTTGAATGTTCTAGTAATTCTATTTTTCCTGAAGACTGGGGGTGTGTCTTGGGTACAGAGGCAAGGGAGTGGAGTTTTCAGTGCTGTTTATTCAAATATCATTTATGTCAGTCATGGGCATGGTTTCAGCAGGGGAGATTCTATGGCTGGAACCGGAAGGGAGTTCATTTTGTCTGGCTCACTCTAGTGAAGGTATCAGCAGACTTTGGCACTACATGCATGTTTGCAGTGCTTGATAGCAATATTATATTGATTATATAATTATTATATTGAGGGGTCCTAGAGGGACCCCCTTCTCTTTCCTGAAGCTGCCCACCACCTCAAGACATGAGAACAGCTCAGCTCTCCCTCCTGCACCTCCAGGACTGAGTGATGGCCCTTCTCTGTCCACCTGGCAGTTTTAAAGGGACTCAAAATCTTTGCTCGTTACCCTTTGTATAAGCAGTTTATGGCTTACTTTATAATAAATAACTGAAAATGAGAGGAAGGAAGGTGAGAGGTGACAGATGGACAGCCAGATGGAAGACTCACATAACCTTTATTTCTTCGGCAGCCTAAACCAACCTCCAAACCAGCAGTGAAAAACAGTTTTGAGGTCCAGCCCAGCTGTGATGCAATGTGACTGCACTGAGAGACAACCCCACGGTGCCATCCCAAAGCTCAGCTGAGATCTACATTGCTGCTCATTATTGCATTTTATCTTCTTCTTTTTGTCAGAGTCAGGATTAAAAGCTTGAGAGATGGTATTTCTTGTTTGGACTCAGATGTTTATTAATTCTTATCTATATTACAGTGAGTTCTACAGCACTTCTAGCTAACAAGCTAAAAATGGCGATGTATTTCTCTCTCTACAAGGCCTTTTAAGGACCAATCTATTCAATTAAGTATGAACACCTAAATTATTTTTACTTTTAACCCAATAACCAAACACCCGTTACCAGCAATGTGGAATTTTCTATCCAATTACAAAAGTACCACCTAGACCCATGAAGAAGGCGAAGAAGAAAGAAACGTCTGCCCCAAAACCTCCATCTTGCCTTCCATATATTACTGTATTCCAAAATCTCAAATTCCAAATTTCCCACCATGTGTTATTACATACCTCCATGCAAACTACACACCAGTGATCCCAGTTCTATCATTCAACCTTGGAAGCCCTCTCCATGGCCCCAGGTCAAAAGCAGTGGTCTCCTGAGGGTCAGCGCCCGCCAGCACAGAAAGTCCAAAATTCCCAGTATCCAGGGTTCCAACAGCTCATCAATGCACCAAGAGCTCAAACAAGGTCTTTAAGGAGTGAGATGACAAAAATCTGCTGTGGAAGAGCAGCAGCTTAAACAGGTAGGGATGCGTTTAACATAAAGGCAAGGCAATGCCTACACAAAATAAGAGATTTATATATGTTCGTTTCCTCTCCGTCTCATAGAAATGTCTAGTTTATAAATCCAGTGAATCTGCAGCACAGTAAGTAAAATCATCCTGGAGCTGGAAAACTTCAGGTGCCCTGTGTGCAATGCATGCTGCATACCAGGGTAACTCAAGGACAGCACATTTAAGAGAAAGATTTGCAGTTACTTTGCCCTTGCAAGCACTTAAAAATAAGCCATATGACTGTGTCCAGCAAATAAATATTTTGTGGAGATGTAATTTTTTAACAGTAAGTTTCTCACAATCAGCAGATGACCCAGCCATTACTTCCAACATAAGCAGGCAGGCTCAGCATCCCACCATGCATAAACCTTCGGGAGCTCATGAAAGTAATATCTATTACAGCTGAGACAGATCTGGGGCTCTGTTCATATATAACTCATTAAAAGTCCACATAAACTCACTAGACTTGTCCTGTGCACATGCTAGTTTTAGGAAGACAGGTACACTGGACCTCTGCTCTGAACCAGCCACTCCTATTCCATATCAGGTTGAAAGAGCTAAAACCCAAGGGATTGGGGCTACAAGGCACTAATTGCTCTTTCTTTCATAGAAATTTCCTACAACTTCCTAATCTACTGTCTTGGCTTGCATTTCAAACCAAGACAGCTATAAGCAGGGCAGAGGTAAGATGGAAAGGATGTTTTCTTCTTTGCTGGGGGGAAGAGAGTGTTTTGCCAGTGAGCAGGGTCAGCACAAAAGACACAGACATCAGATTAAGGAATAAGTGTAATTTACTATAATGCAAAACTGCAAAGAATTACAAAAGGATAAGATAAGCAATGAACCTAATCATTACTACAAAAGAATGCCTATAGTGATTAAAAAAGATACATCACCAATTACCCTAGTACTTAACTATCATCCAGGGCTGCACATCAACTGGGGGAAACTGTCACAGCAAAGGACTGGAGAACCACTCCCAGTAAATGGGAAATCCTGCAGGTGCATCCACCTACAGGGAAAGAGGCTTCTCTGACTTTGCTGTGAGAGGGTCCTGTTTTTATACTGTTGAATAAACAAGCTACCATAACTTCTGTTGCAGGAACATCTGGCTTCATTCTCCTATTAGGTTTCTCCCAAAGCCTGGCCAGGGCTCAAGGAGGAACCAAGGGAGTTGTCTTTGATCCTATATCCCCAAACAAGGCCAGATGTGGCCTTGTTCGGTTTCTAAATACAGAAAGGTAAATATATGTTTTGCCAATGAGAGGATACATATATCATATTGCTAACAGTACTTTGTTAATGAGTGGATACATATAACATTTAGTTGGAAGATTCATCTAGAGGTCAAATTTGGCTCAGGGCCTGTTGTTCAGGCCTTGGTACTTCAGGCCTTCTCCAGAGGGGGCAGGAGGACAGTGGACAAGACTATAATATGTAGCAAAACAATGGTCTCACTAAAACAGTGGGGGGAAATGGTATTACTCCTTGATCCTGGTTAACACCTGTCCCCAAAGAATCCTACTCATTATGTCTATAGCACCAGATCCACAATATCCAGCATTTCTCTCCCCAAAGTCCACGCCAAGCCTAGGGAGGGGACAGGACAGCACTGTAGAGGTCTCAGTTCTATTATACAAAATATAATACAACTGCTGAAAGAGACACTGTCCCAGTGAGGGGATGTGCTGCCCATCCAACAGATCCAGAACTCAAAAGACTGATGGACACCAGAGATGCAAAACACCAAAGGGCTTCTTTTTGTAATCTGCTCTCCTGGGTCCATTGGTTTTTAGAAGTGAAATTATAGCTGCTTCTAAACTGCAGGAGACTGAAGCACTGACTCAACTTGGTCCTTGTCCTGGGGTGACCAAAACAGTCCTAAAGAGAAACTGAACACAGAATTAAAGATTTCATTGACTACTGGAATGGCCAGACACAAAAATGGTAAGTCTTTAAATCCAAAAATTTAAGCCCAAGATCAAAATCCCAGTATGAATTCATCTTTCATGGCAGTTTATGCCATTTTGTATTTTTAACTTTGATTAATCATCCCATCTGACTGTCTTTTAAACCCTCTATGGCAGCTATTGCATTTTGGTGAATTCTAACCAAATTTGTCAAGAGATTAAGGATCTCAAATAAAGGAAATCATCAGGAGTTTAATGTAAATCAGTTCTTGGGTGCAGTGTCCTCACTGATCAAAAGACTTCAACAGGAACTTAACGACTCTATTCAGAGGGTGGTAAAACACTGGCGCAGGTTGCCCAGAGAAGCTGTGGCTGCCCTATCTCTGGAAGTGTTCAAGGCCAGGTTGAATGGAGCTCTGAGGAACCTGGTCTAATGGAAGGTTCCTTGGCCATTGAAAGGGGATTGGAATGGAATGATCTTTAAGGTTCCTCCCAACCCCAACCATTCTATGATTCTATGTCTCTTGAGCCTGATGTATGGGCTTAGTACCAAAAACATCCTCCTCTATCAGCTGCCTCTTGGTAAGTGGTACTCAGGGGCATCAAAAGTGGTAAGGCTGATGGCATTTATACGTGCTGGGACCTCCCAGGGTGGGAAAAGGGATCAGAAAAGGACCCCAGTGAAGGTGACTGTGGTCTCGAGGCACAGGCTTGTAGGATGTAAGTCTATAAGAAAGCAGACTTCATTGGTTATGCTGCTCCCAGAACAATTGTTCCACCAGACAAGTAACAAAATTAGTAATTAAGAAGATTCACAACCTGAGAAAATTAGTGCCTCTGATCTATAATAAACCTATTAGAAAGCTCAAGGGCAGATTGTGCTGCCACAGAAAAAGTCAGCAGAGATTTTAGTGCCCTGCTCTTACTAAATCCTCACCTAAGCCAGGTTAAAAAATAGCAGTCAGATGGGTTGAATACTGATTTCAAGACCATTATCATGGTATAAAGCACTGAAAAAATTTAGCAACGTTATGTATTTCTTAAGGTAAGTTCTTTCCCAGGATACTGAATTTACAGATACAAGCAAGAAACCAGCAGAACTAATCTATACATTAATGAAACTCACTGTGCGTCATTAGAAAGCAGTTACTCTGAGACAACAGGAATTATATTTATAGTGGTGTGTAGTGATATTAATAGTTTTGTTAACATTATCTACTTTGCCATAGACATAAAAAGAATTATCCATAATAGTGGCAGTTATGGTAGCATCGTAAAAATTGCTGGCTTTCTGCCATTCTAATTCTCTCTTCAATCATGTACAATTTTCAACCTTTTTCTCATCTATTAGGTTGCGACTTTTCAGTGGAGAACCTAGTATTTTGCAAAAAGGATATAGAGAATCTAATGGGGGAAATATTTTACTCAGTACAGGGAAAAATTTTTTAAAATTATTTTACTTTATAAAAGAGCTACCGAGTCAAAATTTGATCTGGAAATAATTCTGCTCTCTTAGCAGACCACACAGCACAGACAGGCTCCATCAAGAAGAGCAATGGGTGATGGTCAACTATGACAATGTCTTCTGGGGAAGCCTGCTCTGATTTTACTTCTCCCCCTGCATCCTGTTAAGGGCTGTTAGAACAGGCTTCACTCTGTTCTGGTGTACTGAAAGTTGTTCAAATAATCCGTGAAAGAATTTAAAAGGATCAGAGCAAAACAGAGATGAAATTAGGGAGCACAGGCTCAGGGGATTTTGGAGGGATTTGGAGGTGAGGCTGAACACAAGCAACCTTCAAAATCCATTTTGTCAGTTCAAGTCTAGGGTATGGAAGGTTTTAAAAGCTAAAATATTCATGTTTGTAACCTTAAGTCTTTCAGTGCCAAGATACAAAGTTCTTTAACACCCAAGCAAGACTGCAGTTAGATCCTTAATACTGATCACTCACATGCATAGTGCTCAGTCTCATTTTCTCCAGTCAATTTAACTTTTAAAGAGAACTTGAACTATTACTCCAGGTAAAATCAATTTAATTGGTATAAATTCCCCGTCAAGTTATATAACAAAATTTGTCCCAAAATGGATCCTTTCACCCGGTGTGCAAGAGGCCAATCCACACACTGAGCCGAAGCATTTGATTTATTTAAAGTCCTATGCAGAAAGGGGGGCTGGGTGGCAAATGCACAAAGCCAGCATAACTATGAAGATTTTTGACTATTTATATATCAGCAAACAAAGGAATTAGTGTTCATTGGCTACAAGTTACATAGCTCTCTTATTAATTAGTATTCTATCTTATGTTAGTTAATGATTCTCTCCCTTCCCATGCTGATTAGTCTGCATGCTCAGTCTCTCTTCTTTTGGGTTGGTGGTCCATGAGTCGGTGGTTGCAATCTCCTCCTGGTATAACTACCTTTTACCCAGTTGCTCAGTTGAGTTTATTAATTTCTTCTTTATCTTGAGAGTTCTGCCAAATGTCCTAACGGCCCATAAATGCTGCATTCTTTGTGTCCACTATCAGTGGTACATCCTTTTTATCAAGCTTTGTTAACTTCCCCCTAGGTCTGAGATCATTGAAGCATGTCAAGCCCTAAACCTTAACAAGGTAATTCCACCGACAAGTAATTTTTCTCTCCAAAACCTGGACATCAAAAGCATTAACAACTTATTCCATTACAACTCTTCTTGTTTAAATATAGTTAGAGCAAGTTTTCAAGGGTTTAATCCCTAGGGTAATTAAACTGCCTCTTATTGAACTTGGCTTCCAAAAGAGCATTTAAATTGGGAATCTATTTTTCCTTCCATTTCCTGTGGGCATGTTTTAATTTACTGGCACAGCATTCAGTGAATTTCATGCCAAATCTGTGATAATTGATAAAAGATTAATCATAAAAGTATTTGGGTTTGTATAAACCAGAATACTTAGGTCTGAAATGAAGTATGACACTAAAGAAAGGAAAATATATTATTAAATCATTTTGTTTTAAATCCCCCTGTTATGAATATTATCTTTTCTAAATAAGTTGTATCTACTGACAGCTTGCAAAACAAGGCTTTCACACAGCCCAACAGATTCTGCAAAATCAGGTTTCCTGCCTTTGTGTGATCAATTGCAGCCTATCCCTAAGACCAGACTTCCTGACTTCTGCCATTTCTTATCTACCAAGACCTGATGGTTATCTATGGGACTTGACAAATTGTCTAGAGACTCACATCGTCCAGTGATCCCACGGACCACCACTGCTTACCTGGCAAAATCATGACAGTAAAAAAATAACAATTATTGATGACTACAAGGAAACCATGCTATAAAAGGGAGCTGCAAACCAAAGTTCGGTGGAGCATGGAGTGGGCAGTGGCCCCCATGTATCCCCAGTGCTGCTTGCTCTGTCTATATAAAATAAAGCAATCTAAATTTTGCTGAATATCCAGACTTTTGTTTCTCATTTATACCAAATCGATTAACAGAGCTAAACATGACCTATTAAAGATGAGGTTTTGTACCTAGACCCTTTGGTATTCCAGTTTTTAAATAAGAAGCCTTTTGCTTTGCTAAAGGACAAGGAAACCAGTTAACAAGGTACTCAGGCCCTGTTCGTGAAAGAATTAGTCAGGCACTCGCAGCTGCGCCTTCCCCACGTATGATGGAACTATCTAACCATTCTGCGTGCGGCGTCCGGGCGGTCGTGCTTACTTCCTCCGCTATGCGACCTCTCCATCGCAGGATCTATGATCTAGTCTCCTGGCAGCCTGGGGAGGGTAGCACGTATGAAGGGAGGCCGAGGGAGGGGGGAAGGACACGGTCCCACACTGGTAGTGGCGGCCTGGGTAGCTCCTTGGGAAACCGGAGGCTACAGAGTTTTATTTTTCCCCCTCCCTTCTTGCAGGGGAACTCGGAGTCCCGTCGGCGCGGAGCGAGGGCGCCCGCTCCACTGGGAGCCCCAGCTAGCACGGGAAGAACGGCTGCCCGCCCAGAAACACCTCCAGGGAGCAGTCGAGTCCCCCGCTAGAGCGCCCGCATGCTAGGACGCTCTGGCAGGCGCCACGCTCTTCTCTCTGTCGTCGGGCCCGCCTCTCCGACTGTGTGGCACTGTCGCGAGCGGAGCAGTCGTGCAGGCTCCGCCATGATGAGCAGTGGAGGGATCGGGGTGCCGCTAGGCTTCCCCTTGGGTCCCACGTCCGTCATCCAGATCACGAACCTCTCCTCGGCTGTGACCAGTGAGCAGATGAGGACTCTCTTCAGCTTCCTGGGAGATATCGAGGAGCTGCGCCTCTATCCCCCGGAGTAAGCAGGGTCTGCGTCGGCCCTCAGAGAAATGGAGATTTAGGATGAGGAAGAGGCTTAGAGGGGTCTAGAGGATGGAGGGAAAGGAAGAGGCAGAAGGTCCTATGTGCCATCTTGAGTGTGGGCATCAGTCTCCCATACGTGGGTGTGTGTCCGTCACGTGGTCCCACCCCTTTGTATGGGGCAGGAACGTTAGGGGAATTCAATGTTTACTACTCTACTATTGATTATTTATAAAAGGGCTGATTGCATAAGGTATTTTGTAATTCATTATTAGCTACTGCACATTCTTGGGGCTCTTTCATTTGAATTGGGGATTGTTTGGTGGTCATGATCTCCCCCTGACGGAATTACCTTTTACCCAGTTGTACCTGCTTTCCGTACATTTGATGAGTTGTCTTTGTTAGTTTCTTCTTATCTTGGGCAAATGTCCTTTTGGTCTGTAAATTCTGCATGCTTCTTGTCCATTATCAGTAACCTCCCCCTAGGTCTGTGGCCCCCAAACCATGTCAAGCCCCAAACCCCAACAAAGCGATTCTATTGACAAGCAACCCATCAAAGACATCACTGCCATTAACATATCCCTTGGTTTTATAGGGTGCAACAGAGAATTTCTTAAAAAAACTAACAGGAAGTCTCAATTGTTGAATATAATTACTTTAAATAGAAAACATTAATGTTAGATCACTTAAAGTTCTTGTAAGGATGCACATTGTGGAGAAGAAGAGAGAGAAACTACCTCAGTTTTTTAATGCATTAAATAAAAGGCAGGTTCTTTAAGATGACTCTTCACTATTTCTAGTGAGCTTCCTGAGCCCAGTAACTTTTCCCAGCAATCAATATCTTAAGACTGCGGTTTTAAAGTAGCAGTTTCTGACAAGGTCCTTTATTTTGTATTCTGAATTGATTGGAATGAGTTTTATGAATGTTGAGCTAAATCATACTATGCTCTTTGGTAGTTTGTCAGTTCATGTTTAATCTTCATTCATCAAAGCCCTTCAGTTTCTTTGGTCTCTGCTAATCAGACATCCCATTAAGAAGGATGGATTTCATATCTGTCATTTTCCTGAAAGCCTAGTTCTCTGTGAGGAAGTGTCTCTCTCGTGTATGAGTGGTTTTCAGACTCTAAGCAGTTGCCAATAAATGCTATTTTATTATTATTGTTATTTTCTGAAGAGGTCTGTGTGAACTGTGAATAAGCTGCTTTCAGATTCAGCACTGAGGGCATAGGAAACTCTTAGTACTGAAGAAGTTTCCATATGGTCATCATTCTCATTTTAGCTACTTGTCAGTGAGACTTCATTGACACTGAAAACAATATTTCTTTTTATTGAAAAGCTATGGATGTGTATAATATTTCAGTGGGCCATAATGCTTGTTATTGGTGGCTGTTTGTATTTACCTGTTTTCTTACAAGAAAAATTTAAATTTGACTTAACTGTACAACTATATACTGTTCTGCTCTCTGGAAGGCTTTCTATTGAAATTTTAATCTAAAAATTGAAAGCACCTATTTGATGAATAACATCACTAAACAAGTTATGTGGAGGTGGGAAGAGGTTTTGTTTTTTTTAATCCACTCATTTTACTCTTAAGTAATTTGTATCTGATTATCAAATCTTAAAGAGACTAGCTGAGTTCATATTTTATCATGTTGCAATTGTCTGCTGTATTGCTTTAAAATTGGTGTCAAAAACTTGCCCAAAGAACTTTGACTTCATGAGATTTTTAATCATTTCCTTGTAAGACCTGTCTCTTACAGACTGCTGTAAGTAGCTTTCAGTGCTCAAGGACCTCTTTTATTCCATTTCATTACTACTGCCAAACATTTTGGTCACCTCTTCTTCCCTGCCCCATAAACAGAGCTTTAGCCTTGAGAAGAAGTATGATCAGAGCATTTGTTTTTTTTTTTTCTTTTCCTAACTGCTCAGAAATTAAAGTAATGGATGCTTGTAAAATCCTTTCAGAAAATAGGATTTCTATGTTGTTGACTTTTTTTATTTACTTGTACATATAATATTTTTCCTTTTTGCTTACATCTTGAGGAAAATAGGAGGACTGAATTGCAGGTTTCTAATTTTACCAAATGAGATCTGTTTTTTTTTCTGAAGCTAGAGACTTAAATATCATAACGAAAAGTTTAAGATGTATATGAAAATGACTTGAAAAATTATTGTTAGATAGGGTGAAGCAATTAACAAAAACAGAAGATAATATTACAGTCACAGCCTCAGTAAGAGAATTTATGTCCTACGAGTTGTTACTACATCAGGGCCTTGGTATGGATTTGCCACTTGTGTATAGAAGAGGGTGGCTTTAGTGGGGCTTCTGTCATCTTCAGTGATATTTTGTCATCAAAGTCTGAGGAAAAACTCCTGACATTTTGAATATCTATGTATGGTCCTGATTTAGGTAGAGATCTAACTTCTCATGTTGAGAATGGAGAATTGCTGTAATTGTTTAACAAGCGCTCCTCAGTGCCACTTGTAAAACCATGCTTTTGCATTAGGTTTGTTACCCAGTTGAAATCTGTGTTTCAGAGAAGCCTTTAAAATTACATTTGTAGTGATAAGCCTTCAAATGTGGCTGTAAGAGGATTTTTGGTTAGTTAATTATTGAAAAGCTTTATGGAAATTGAATTTTTGCATACTGAATTGTTTGAAAGCAGGGAGAATCAAAATGTCTGCATCAGGTAATGAAAGCCCTGCTATAATATTGTTTTCTTCTGGGTGTTCTGGAGTTGTCTTGGAAGCTAATAACACACAAGTGTTTCTTAGATATTGTTATATCCTGCAGTGACTGCAGTATAGATAAGGCCTTTGAGATAAAATACACAGAGCCTTATTTAAATGTGATCTGTACAATTATTCCAGAACATCTTATTTTGACAGGTTATTAATTTCTGTTGTCATTTCCACCATCACCACCCTGAGAAAATTTGGACCCTTAGAGGGATATTTTGTAGCCTTTTATTTGATTTTTCACTGTAGATTTCTGAATAGGTCATTCTTAAGTTTTTGGTTGGTTTTTGTTCTGTTGGAGGATGGATGTTACTATCTCCCTACAAAGGAAAAGACAAACGGTAGAAAGATATGAATACTATTTATATCTTTATTTCCTTTTTGAATTTT
>WBND01001856.1:5171-22455 GCA_013398595.1 Tychaedon coryphoeus
TTTATTATGTACAAAAACTGTGTTTACTCTTTTTTCAATATGACCTCACCTACTTGTGAGTCTTTTCCAAAGTTAAGATTTTAAATAGATGCTTAAGGCTTTTAGTGTCTAATCCAGCACTGAAAGTACATGAACATACGCAGTCTCGTGTATCAGTCAAGAGCAGCAGAGTGGAGGCACTCTATGTAAGTGAAGTAACAGTGTTGATCAGTCATGACATGGCACTGAAAAGAATGCTTTCATAGTTTATTTCTTAAAAAACAGTTCCTTTATCTTTTAGTGTACTTTCATTTTCTTTTTCGCAGTCCAGGCTGTTGTTCCAATTGCCAACTCTGTCATTAGCTAAATGTGAACTATCATAGTAATGATGTTTGAATTAATTTTTTCAAGGATAGAAAGACTAAAAAGAAATTTTTTTGTTGTTGTTGTTTTTTGCCTTGATATTGCAACAGAATTTGCCTTTTATGTTTTCTCGTATGTCTTTCAAATATTTTGAAGTTTTTTAAGTCAAACACAGCAAAATTCCATATACCAGCTCTGAATTTAGAAATACACTCCTCTTAAAATAGTAAAAACTCTTTGGTTACATTCCTGGTAACCAAATCAAAACCTGGTCCAAAACAGACTGACATTGAGTTTTGTTTTACTGTCAGTTGCTGAGTTTCTCGTCTGAGGCACCTATTTAACAATGGAAGTGTAGAATTTCTGTTTGTATTGAATAATGTTTGCTGATCATATGCAAACTTGTCCTGCCACTAATGTCTGTTTAATATTCAGTTGTCGCTTAAAGTCGTAGAATCAATTACGTTGGAAGAAGCCTCTAAGATCATCAAGTCCAACTGTAATTCTTGAATTAATGAAATTTCTTTCTTGAAGGCCTGTGAAGCACAACCTGAGAATCATCAGTCTTGTTGAAAGGAAGGAGGTTATTTTTCATCTCTAAATTCACGTTAATGTGATTTTGAAGTGGTAGCTCTCAGTTTTCTACACATCTGTTTCCACAGAACACTGTGGCTCTGATAAACAAGCAGAGTGCTTTCCCTTCTGTAACACTCTGCAATCAGTTTGGACAGTCATGCTTGTGCTAGCTTTAGTCTCACTAGCTGAGGTACCAGCAGTAGCACAGCAGTAACCTACGCCTCAGTTAGGGGTATGCAGGCTCATTTTGTTGGACATTGGATGCTCACTCAAATTAATTGCCTGCAGTGACATCCGTGCTTATGTATTTTAACTGTTTTGTTATGTAAGGCTGAAAAAAAATAAGTGTATTTGAAGTATATCTAACATGCTGCAGCCATATCTCCTAATTGCAGAGCAGATGCAGCCTGTAAGGCAGTGAGCCCTACTCTGTCGTTCTTCTGAGAGATGATTAGAAAGGTCTGGTCTACTTTGATAGTTTTAGAATGATTTTTTTATCAGAAATTTGCAGGAATTGTGAAGTGCTCGAGTGCACTATATGTAAATGAAATACTAAAAAGCTAAAATTAGCAAAAGAAACATGAAGATAGTGAAAGGAAAGCCTTGCTCCTGGCAGTCCTAACCTTTGTGGAATCCTAGTGAAATCAAATCATCATTGCTTGAGTGTATTTTTTCTGTAAACTCTCAATCCTGCAATCAGATCCCTAATGAAGGAATTCTCCTTTCTCTTAATTTCTGTTAGAAAAAACAACACACTAATCCTTGATTAAATAGAACTTGAAATGTGTTTGGAAAAAAAACAAACAGGTAAAAACAGACATGGGTGAGTAATACAGCATTTGTCAGATGGTGGACTGGTAAATCAGTGAAGGGTAAATACACTTACAGGAAGTTTCTTCGTTCTAAAATCTCTCCATAGGAAACATGTTAAAAAGATGGAGCCTGCTATTTACATAATAGGGAGTGATTGTTAGCAGTGCACAGAAATGGACAGTTTGTCAGGATATTGGCATTTGACACACACTGCTCTTATTGTGAGGTACTTCTGAAAAGTCATTAAACTCAAGTTTCTTTCAGGTGTTTTAAGAATAGCAACAATGAATACAGTTCAGAGACACCAGAGCAGAGCCATTTCCAATAGCAATTCAGAAGGCCACATACATACAACCTGCTCAAGGCAGGAATTGTTACTTTTGCTGGGCATTTTTGCAAGCTGCAGAAGCTTCAGTAACAGTACGAGCACTGAGGATGCAAGTGATTCTTCTATTCCAAATCCTGTTTTGGAGCAAAATGTTAAATTCTTTTAGGTCTTTGACCTGTGCAAATTATATTTATTTTTATTTTTTGTCTCCTTTTGTATTTGAAGATTTTGGATTGCTCTTTGCAAAGTACTTTTATATTTTCAGAAGTGATGTAAAGTTTCTGTGAAGAAGCTGAAGTGCAAAAAGGTAGCGTTTGAGTACTCAAGGTACTCAGTTGGAGTACTTACTGCCATTCTTCCCAGACTTTGATGCGGTTGTTGTTTGTGTGCAATAAAGAGGGAGAGCTCAGTCTAGTCAATAATTAGACTGGCACTTAAGGACAGATGCCATGGAGGGAAAAATTTTGGCTACATATTCCTGCTGTTAGCCCTCAGCAGGCTAGTTCAGTGAGCAAACTCAGAAGATTTTTCCTTCTAAGGAACCTGGTGGCAGCTAGCCATTAAATCAGTTTAGAAGTGGTGTGAAATTATAGCTTGGGGCTGCAGTGACATGTGTTGAATCTAGCAATGCCAGTTTAAACACAATCCCTAGATATCACATCCTCTCAGTTCTCCTCTCTGCTTCCTCTCTTGCCCTCAGTTCTCCTGCGCACATTAGCTCGTTTTCTCAGAGTAAAGTAAGTCAGCAAAGCAGCTTTTTACCTTCTTTTTAGTTTTTCTTTTTTTTCCTTTGCATTTTTGTTTTTTCTTGCCTTCTTTTTCCTATTTTTTCTTTTTTTCTTTTTTCAATTTTTTCCTTTGCCCCCCTCCCCCACCTTTCTTTCCCCTTTCATTTTCCTTTTTTAAAATTTTTTCTTTTTTTTTTTCTTTTCGGTATTGCTTAGGGATACCTGTTACAGTTTCTAATTCATGCAAATCCACGTTGACACAGCTCAGTGATTAACACAGTGATGGGGAACCGCCCCCAGGACCCAGGACTGCCTCTCTGTGTGCCATAGCATATTTTGCATCCAGATGGAGTATTGGTACACTTGCTTCTGCACACATAATTCACTTTGTGGGCCACTGTAGTCACTTCTTAAAAATGTACATATTACTCTAAATTTTATCCTTTGGCTTGTTTTCAGGGAATGATTTGGTAAATGCAGGGAGGTGCAGAAGCAGGTAATGCACTTCACATCTAGTTACTTTCAGCTGCCCTGCTTAGAGGATGGGACCATTAGAAATTAAATAAGCAAGTTGGGTGCCTTGCTTCTGCTAAAGAGTAAGGAATTAAGTGCCTGACTTTCTTAGGAGGACTATACATAGCACTGTTGCCCTGACCTGTAAATGTTTAAGCCAAACTACTCTCATCAGACTCTTGTTCTACTGAAAAAAGCATTGAGACAATGTACATTTTTTTGGTGGACTTGCCTGCCTTCACTCTTGAGATACTGGTCTGTGTAGGTGAGCACTGAGCATGTGACCGTTGAACTATAGATATGGTAACTCTTTCATGGCATACTTGGACATGTATTTTCAAGATACAAATAATAGTTTCTAAGTGCTGGTCATAGATGATGTTTTTTGAAGCTTAAAGTGAATTTTTCGCCCCCTGCTGTCTAAAAACTGACATACAGTTTTTCCTCATCGCAGATCGTGTTTTGAAATGATACATGCACGTGGTTTGTTTTGATACTTTAATAATATCTGTTCTAGGGAACTAATTTGCAGGGAAAAAAAAAAAAAGCAAGCAAGCTTTCCTTTTAGGTCTGAATTTTAATCCAGATATTTTGTGATGATATTTTCTCTGCAGGAGGAAGACAAGTATGCAGTAGTGCTGCAAGCCTCAATTTTTATTGACCAATTACTGTAAGCACAACAATTTATAGCAGGAGCACAGTCAGTGTTTAAAGTTCACTGGGGCTTCAGCTTCCCTGGCCATAAAAGTAATTTATATCCTATGTGAATACCACTGGTATTTTTTTCCCCTCAGCTCAACAAAGGAAGCCAGGGCAAGTACAAGATACCTCCTGCCTGCAGGCACACAGGCTTTGAGGGGGCAGCTGGGGTGGGAATGGGAATTCAGTTGGAGACGTCCAGGTGGAGGCTTGGCTGGGGCTCCCATGGGCAGCATGGGCTGCCTGGTTTCCTCCCTCCCTGTTACCTGCAGGCTTTAATTGCATGGCACTACTGTCGAAATCATGGCTTTATAGGAGGAACTGCCTGTGTTTGGCGTGAGTGGGCTTCATTATTTAGTTTAACGTAGGTGCTCAGAGGTGCAGAGGGATTTTTGGTTAGGTTTGGGGGGTGGTGTGTGTGCATTGGTATTTGGAGTACAACCATACCTGCCAAAGGAGATGTCTGCTGTGTGTGTGGGTGTAAGTCAGGCTCCTGCTATTTTGTGAAGTCATCAAACAAGGAACACTTTGGGAAAGAACACTAAAGAGCTGTGGATTATGGAAATGCTGCTGAATAAAAAGCCTCAATCTTTGTGTGCCTTGTTTGTTTAATACTGGAGAAATAATAATACCTAATTTAATACTTAAAATAAGATTTTCTTCATTCTAAACCATTTAAAGTTGCTCCATTGACAAGTAATACTTCCGACTTTCAGCAGAAAAGCATGATGTTTATAAAAGCTTCCAATTTTCTTGCATTTCAGATCGCCTTTATTTTGCAATTCTCTACCAAAAACCAAAGAGTGGAGCTGCAAATACCCATTATTTCTGCATAGATGATGAATTTGTGTATGAGAAGTAAGTACTGACTTAGTTCTTTTTCCTGTTTTTATACAGAAATAAATTAGTCAGAACAACAGCAGTGAGGAGTCAGTCTCATTGGAGAACTAATTACATGAGTTTGGTGTTCTAAGACTTACATGCCATGATGATTTATAGGCTTTTGAAGGCTTTCTTCAAAAAAGGCTTTCCTATCAGGATTTCTTAAAAACATTTTCAAAGCAGAAGCTTTCATTGTGCCCATTCCTGTTAGAAGACACAGAAACATGATGCAGGCATATAAATTCAGAAGTGCACATTGTGTGCCAGACTGAAAGGGTTGTCTTTGGTTCCTCATGTATTAAGTGGAATGTGTGAACTTCCTAGAATCACAGAAGAAAATAGCAAAGTCAATCCAAGCGTTTATGAGCTGACAATGGATATATTATTTCCCCTGTAGTGAACAGTGTTTGTCTTTTACATGATGTGGAATGTTGCTAATTCTTGAAGTAGTTTTGATCAAGGGCATACTTGCTGTTTTTATACACACTAATCAGTCTTTATTCTCCGTGTTCCCTTTTCTCTACCACTATGAATTGCTTCCTTTTAAAGTAAAGCTTATGAGTTCCTTTTAAAATAGAGTTTAAAAAGTTTTCTCGCAGTGATACAGTAGTGAGAAATAGTTCTTAAAATCTGGGGTTTTGGTTTTGAGTGGTGCTGTGTGGAAAACAAATTTTAGTCCATATTTAAAAGTGACAAAACATTTCCTCGAACAAAACAGTATGTATTTATGTAAGAAAGTGTGCTTGTTTTTAGAGTGAGGTACATATATCACATTTATATTATTACTCATGGCTTTATGCATTTTTTTTAAAAAAAAAAGGCATTTACAGAGGTCATGTATAATTTTTCCCCTTTCTTCTAACAGCTTCTATGCTGACTTTGGACCACTCAATCTGGCAATGGTCTACAGATACTGCTGCAAGCTAAACAAGAAATTAAAGGTAATGCTTGGGTTTTTTATTCAAAAGCCAGTATTACTGGGTTTTTTAAAAACAAAAACCAACTAGGCCAAAATTTCTTTTGTTGTTGTTATTATTGTTCAGGTGCTTTCCTGTTTTCATCATCCAGCTGAATTCTGAATATGCTGAATGCTATGTTTTAGTGAGGCGACTTTAGGGAGGAGGAGGATCAGGGTGCAAAACCCACTTACTTTTAAAACAGAAGATGCACAACTGTGGCAGTAACTATCATTAAGCTTCTAGAAGATTGCTAAAAGAATACAGCCTCTTTTATAGGAAAAGCTTCTTTCCTGGAATTCTATCTTACTGGCAATCTGCCAATATTGAGTGAGCTCGAGGGTGTAGTGTTATGTTTTTATTTGAAGTGGGTTTTTTTTACTTGGTTTTCTCTATGATGCTGACATTCTTCAGTAATGAGCAACATTTGATCTTTAGTAGCATTGATAGCATTGGCCTGAAGGAGGCTGCTCTGCTCATACTGCAGATTATTTTCTCTTACAGGAGCTCAGTAATTTTTGAGATCGGGCTCTTGATAGAGTGTAGTGTCTTTAAAATGGATTTCTTGAGTTAATTAACACATCTGACTACAAGCTAGTTAACCTTTAGTAGATGTTGGGGTATAAAACCTGTCTGGCATATAAAAAATGCTTGTTTTTGTTAATGTCAGTCATGGTTTGCCTCTTCAAAACTACTTAGATCTTTAAACTGCCACTGAACTATGAAAAGTGGGAAATATACAGCACATTATAGAATAAGAGTGTATTTTTTTTTTCATTCCTTGATTGTCTGTCACCGATAATAGTTTGCATAATTCAGACTTGCTTTATTATTCTTTAGGTTGTAGAAGCAATTGGCACACACAGGTGTGATGTTGGTGTTTTGTGGTCTGGGCTGGAAGGTG
Organism: Tychaedon coryphoeus; assembly: GCA_013398595.1. Classification (NCBI taxonomy): domain Eukaryota; kingdom Metazoa; phylum Chordata; class Aves; order Passeriformes; family Muscicapidae; genus Tychaedon; species Tychaedon coryphoeus. Next base: position 11,913 of record WBND01001856.1, read on the forward strand.
GTAAACTCCCATCTGGATAACTGTAGTTTTCCAGAGATGATATTCTCTGATTTTTGTATACAGGATGCTCTGAAGCAACACAAGTCTATGTCCGTCCCTTTCCATGTCTTGTGTTTGACATATTAGGATTTCTGAAAACATACTTCTGCTACTGATCTGGGGTTTTTTTTTGTCTTGAATGCGTTGAATCTGGTGAATCTTGAACAAGTAACCTTGCTATTTAAATGCATTAAATGACATTTTATGATAGCTTAACAGTTGATCAAAGTGTGCAGTTTGAAACACTTCAGAATTTATTTCAAGGGCCAGTTAGGGGTAACTGCCACCACACATGTGTGTGTCCTTTCTATTGAAAATGCGACTCCACCCACATGCTGAGATAATTGGAGAAACTATATGCGAATTCAAGATGACACTTTAAAAAATTATGTATTATAAAGTTTAGAAATACTTTCAAAATATTTTAATCTAAGCATGGTTCTGATCTTTAGAAATAAATACTTGTGGATTTATCTAGATTTGATTTTGAAAAATGAATGAAAAGGTGTAAACTCTATTCTTAAAATTTTTCAACTTTAATATACCTGTGATGCTTTTGAGAATGCCACTTCTATTCTTACAAATAGCTGTCTGTTACATAAGCTTGAAGTAAAAAATGCTAACTGAAAATACAAATGCATTTAGGGAAAAAAAGAAAATATTTCAGTAATTTGTATCAAAAATTATTTAGGCTCGATATTGGGAAAAATACTGGAAAAATCTAGGTAGGAATGCAATACAGTTTTCCAAAGCTTCTGAGGGACTACTCTACAGTATTTTTTACTCTCTGACTACAGCTGGTTGAAAGGAGGTAAACAAACTCTTGCATTCCTCTGATTTTATAAAAGAAGGTATAAAAGGTCTGAAATGCAAAATCATAATCTTGTTCATTTCTTGATACAGTCATTTTCATTGATAAGGAAGAAAATAATTCATTATACTGGCTTTGATCAGAAAAAGCAGGCGAACGCCGCATTCCTCATAGGCTCCTACGCAGTAAGTATTTTACTTTTTGTATCAGCTTCTGACTGTGTTCATTTTTTCATACTCAGTTTTTAGAACAGCAAGATAAAAACAATTTTTTTATCTTGAATAATCATCCTACTAATGTAATTATAGTAATCTACCACATAATGAAAGAGTTTCTAAAGTCTGGCAGGTATGTGAGTGAAGTTGTATGATTTTAGTTTTTCCCCCCTACTGCTGTTTCAGTTCTTAAGAAATAAGAGCATCACTGAAAAAATAATTAGAATTAATATTTTCATTTAGAAAAAATGATTGCTTCTTGAAGTTTTGCCTTTCCCCAACGACACAACCTCTATTTCTTTTTAATAATAGAAAAATAGTATCTTGTATGAAGTATAATGTATCATTTGCCAGTGCATGTTTAAATAAATGTTTCCTTCCCCAGTTGATTCTTCTCTAATACAAGGTAATTTCTTCAATTTACCCGGGAGAAGCAGTGAGAATGTGTGATGGGCTTAGAGCCTGTATAAAGCCTGGGAAGATACAATGTGGCTGGAAAGGTACTAAGCCAAGTCTGTGACTGCAGAGGGGAAAGGGACTGGCTTTACCTCACAACTGCATGTATTTGCTACACAAAAACGTAGTTAAGGAAGAAAATGCTGAATACTCCAGGATGAAGGCTGTGATGCACCATATTCATGTCTGTTTTGACTTGTAACACGCCTTGGTTGTAACCATATTTCTTGTTTGCTGAGTAATGAAATGAGAAGCTATGCACTTTTTGATGTTGGCGATTTGAGGGGTTGAAGTTCATGTAGCCTTAGGTTATTCCTATTTATTGGTTTCAAAGGCTACATAGTACTTTCTGTGATGCAGGCAGTCTCCTTGCTGCCTCTCTGCATCGTGCAGGACATCTATTTTCTGTTCCCTGCCATCTCTCTGTTGTCTATATTCTATAGCACCTTTTACAAGTTGAGAACTGAATTTCAAAACACATCACTCTTGGTGTTTGAAACACAAGTACTTAGGAATGTTGCTGTAATCCTGTGCATTCTTAAACCACATGGAGACTGGAAATATGAGTTACTAAGCTTGTTTGCTGTTAAAGGATTATGTTGACAAAACAGCTGCAGCTTTTAGGAAAACTACTTGTTACTAATTTCTTGATCATAATTGAGGCCCAGAGAGTGAGAGGGGAGTGGCTTCAGTTATCAGCCATTATTTCGAAAAAAGTGGGCTTTGTGTTTTCCTACTCTTCTGAAATTATGTAGTAGTAGCATTGTATGGCACAGCAGCTGACATTCTGAGCACAATTTTGGTACAGAAGATTAACTAATGGCAAAACAATCTTACAAGAAAATACCATGGTTGATTATGCAAAAGTATACAGAAAACCTAAACTAAATCTTGTTTTTGATCACCTGGTAGCCCTGCCATGTTGCAATAATAACATCCAGGTGAAGGTCAATGCTTCAACAATCTCGAATACAGTTCTCAGATTCATGTGTATGGCTTATGACAATCCAAAGCATGGTAATTAGAAATGGAGGCTGCTGTACAGATGAGTCGGCAGATTTTGCTTTAGAGAGCTGCAGTGAAGAAAGTGGGAGTTGCAGAGTAAAGAAAGGATGCTCACACGGATCCATGACACGAGATCATGTCTGCCTAGCCAAGGCATGTGGTAGGGCTAGTTGCAGACATGTAGAATATGGCAGGAAAAGGCTGGTTGAAACCACCAGTAGTTCTCTCAGTTTGAAGAAGTGTTTAAGTTACTGCACTGCACACACTGAATATTTTGGCAGTTTCCCTGACAGTCCCGGGGGAAAGTGAAGCACAGGACAAGTATCAGCCACCTCCTTGCATGTAGGCATGTTTATCTTGCAAATTTGCAAGTCTAAGATAATTAGCTAGCTCTAGCTAGATGCTGATTTTCTTTCCAGTGCAGTGTATTTTGCCTTTGGTACTGCATTTTCCTTTACAATAGAGTGGAGTTTCTTCCCAGTTTCGTGTGGGAGGGATTCCACAGAAGAAAGATCATGGAAGAAAAGCTGTGCCCTGAGGCTTTTTTTTTCCTGTGGCATGCTTTGATGAACTTTCATGAAGAGGCAAGCTTAATTACAGAGCTCATTGCTCAAATGCTCACACATACTCGTCCCATATTTCTGCTTTCTCCAGGGAGAATTGGATTGTTCTCTGTGGAGCAAGCAATGATACAGGATCTGTTCGGAATGCCTGATAAACATGTCTATATGTGTATTTCCTGATTGAAAGGAAATATTGATGACTTCTTTATTTAAAACACATGTAGGCTTAAGTGTCTACCTTCTTTAATTCAGAATGCTTTGCTTTTTGTTGAAGAAAGATCCATCCAGGTATGGATCAAATCTTTAAGGAGTTTTTCTGTAATCTTAGTTAATCGGACAGTGTGATGTTGGCAGTACTCTTTGTTGCTTGAGTTGATGGTCATAAATTATTTTCTGATCTTACAGTATAAGTTGTAGGTTGATACTGTAGTTTGTTTTCTGTGGGTTGAGTGTGTTTTCTACTTGATTCTATTTTTTTAGCTCTATGGGAGGTTCCTATTTTAACAGTTTACCTTAGGTTGAGGAACACTGTGGGTAAACAGTGCACTCCCACTTTAGGGGAGTTCCGGTTCATTCAGGGAAGAGCAAGGAAGTAGAAATAGTGCTTGTCTACTTGTGTTGAAAGGTGTTTGGTAACTTAAGCACAGTTTTGGGTGCAAGTTGCTCTGTAGGTGCAGGTGCTACAAGTTACTTGTTAGAAACTACCAGGCTGCAAGGTTTTCAAGAATATATATCATATTTCAAGAATATGGTTACATTTAAACTATAAAACTATAATGAACTGAATATGACTACTTCTCCTCTGGGACTTCTATGTCCCCATAAACATTCAACTTCTGAGCATGTGTTCTCAAAGATTTGTTGACCTCAAATTTGTATTCTTAAACAGAATATTATAACCTCTGCTTAAAGGAATAGGGATATATTAGCATGAGTTGTCATTTGTCACCTTTTGTTCAAATGTATATATGTGTATACAAATCATGTGAGCATATGCTCATTTGGAGTACTAAGGCAATTATGAAAGTCTTCATTAGCTGTGATGTGGTAAGGGCAGCTGTTAGTGTTCTTGTTTTCAAGCAAAGTCTGTTCTCAGTCTTTTCTTCACAGTTGATGTGTTTTAATGTTTCCCCCCATTCCCCTTCACCTAACTTGTCTTTCTTTCCCCTTCAGTGGAGATAGTTTATGAACTCTCCAGACTACATACTTCTTTCTCCCCCGTCCTACGTCTTCTGCTTCCTTCCAGGTGTACTTTGATGTGGCAGCACAACCTAACTCAAGCTCTTCAGTATAACGTGGCCCTAAGAGTGAAGAACTAAGTTTACAAATACATTGTTGTATATGTAGTTTTAGAATAAAATACTAATTTTTTCGAGTAAATCTTAACAATTTAGACCTTAATCCCTTTATTGTTCATCTTTCATCTATTTTAATTCTGTATTTTGTTTCTACATTTTTACAGACATAATGGGAATAATATTCTTCTATGTAGTTTAGCAAAAATTTTCCACATTAATCCACACAAAGGGTAGCCAGAATTCAGTGTGTTGGGGTTGAATGTTTACGCTTTATTTGGGTGGAGGGGGAAAAGGGAAAGAAGGGAGGGGGGAGGCTTTTGTTCTTCACCTTTTAAAGAAAAATGTTTTCCTTGAAAGCTATCTGCACTGTTCAGGCCTTACCACACTACCAAAGCAGCAGTGATCTTCTGAGTTGATACCTACAGTGGCTTCTCTTGATTTTCACCAGGACTTGGCTGTGGGTGAGGAAAGTCTGCTTCTTCCATCATTTCTCCTTCTATATTACGAAAGAAAATGTACCCTCTGTGCCCTGTCCACCCAATTCCCAAGCTCCCCCCTCTCCCCTTGGCTACATTAACTTAGTAACAGTGTTTTTTTTCTCAGGCCTGGCACTAATTATGTACTTGGAGGGTGACCCTCCCAGGGTACCGCCCCATGAACTGCTGTAATTCAGGTCACCTTCTCCAGGACTCATCTCTGTACTTTGTCTATTTTCTCATCTTCTTTCTTCAGGGTAAGCAGCGTTTCCTTCATCTGTTCTAATCCATAGTATTGGTTTTTTGCCTTTTCAATTTGCTAGTGTCCTTCCTAGTTGTGGGCCTAATGCTGGGTAGAAGCTGGAGGTTGGAGAATCAATTGGCACCCAGTGGTGTGATGCTGAGCTGCTCTGTTCTTACTATGACACTTGCAGAATTATTTCTGGCTAGGCCTGAGATAAACCTGTCTAGTGATCCAGGTTGGGTGGTGGTGAATGGGTAACTGTGGTAGTGCTCAAATTTAGAGTGGGTAAACCACGTTTACCCTCAGCTGTGTTTTGATGAGAGGTGCTTGACGAGAAAGTGGCAGAGACAAGATGGACAAAGTGCTGACCTTTCATTTAAGGAGAAGTTGCCTGAAGTCTTGGCTGTCTCTGAGTTTGTTTGTGTCCTCTAAAACGCTACCTTCTCTGAGTTGTATTTGGGAAATCGTGGTTAATCTTCATAGCAGCAGATTTTCCTGCTGTTTGTACTAGGTTCTATTCCAGGATGTTCCTACAAAACTGCTTGTCTCCATAGAAGGAAAAGGGCTATTCTTTTGGAGGTCCCTCACTCTATAGTCTTAGGTTGCTTTCTTACCTGGCATGAAGTAGTGATATGCCCAGTCCAGTCAGTTCAGGGTTTTTTATACTTTCCCTCTGCTGTTTAAAAGGTAATTGGAGGTTTCTTGCTTTTGCTTATGATGAACAAAGAGAGTTACCAGAGACAAGCAGTTATTCGCTCTCTGCTGCTTTTATCCACTTAATGACTGTGTTTCTGCCAATGACGAAACTGTTGGTCATGTGCATTTCTTCACTACAACACAAATCCATACAGGAAGCTTTTTGTTCTAATAAACTTCTATTTTAATTTTGCAACATCTAACATTTTGTTCTAAGGAATATTGGTAGAAATTTAATCTACTAACTGAGTGGTATGTCCAATTGAGGTTTTAATGAAATAAAATATTTAATACTTTAAAGTTGAAACAGCTGTATGAGCTTGTGTTTGATTCTGGTCACACACAGCAGCTACTTGCATTTGTTCAGAATGTGTGGGTTTAATTATTTGCTGTTTACAGCAGTTCAAGCTGTTTTGGGTGAGTGACATTTTTGGAACATAGCTGTATTAGATAAAATTGCTTATTAGCAGTTTAAAATTAATTATCTCATTATTTTCTGGCTTCTAAGCCAGCATAGTTGGTGAAATGTATGATTTAGATAGTAGCCTTAAGCAGATTTTTCAGTTAAGGGTGAGCAGGTGGATAAACATGGTTGTATTGAGTACATCACAGATATGAATTTAAAGTCTTGTTTACAGACTTGAGTTGATATAGTTTCTAACAGTAAAATTTATTTTGATAGTCTGTTTAATTTTCCTGAAAAAGCAACAAGTTATGTCATAGATTATTATTACTAAACATGTTTTGTCTTATATGCAGCATTACTATTTCACTTGGCCGTGCCATGTATTGAAAGTTAAGATGGCTTTTTTACTCAGAGACTCATTTCCCTTTCCACCAAGAGTACTTTGCATCCTATTGTGAATACCATTCCAATGATTATGACACCAATCTAGGAAACAGTTGCTTAAAGTTAAGGCTGAATTGAAAACACTAATGAATCAGATGAAAACATGGCTTGCTAAAAGCTCTCATTCTCTGGCTGATTTTAAATGCTCATAAATAAAGACTGGGTCACCTAATCCTGCAAACCCTTGCATTTCATTGAGTGAACTTGAAAGCAGCTGTTCGGCTGCACAGCAGTGTTGGCAGGAGGAGTGCTTGAGTGCCCCTTTCCCAGTGTTCAGTGCTTGGATGGTTCTTGACCATTCACAGAGATGCCTGTAGTTCCTTAATTAGAAACAGATGTCCTAAATGAAAAGGATGATTAGAACATTGTTAGGGGTTCAACTGCTAATTGCAAATTCCTGGCTATATGTTGAAGTTCAGTAGGATACTTTTTTGTATTAAAAAAAAAAACCAACAAATTTCTAAATTGTCTGTATACAAATGATTGCAGATTGTGATAAAATTGTATGTTGGACTTGAAAGATATAAATTCTTTATAGTAGCAATTTTCCTGAAAGGTACTTAAGTAAAAGATTTCTAAAAGATTTTAAAAGTTTTCCTGTATTTGTGTGTGTATAGATATGTATGTATGCTCCTATCTGCACTTGCATATCACAAGGAAAATTCTAAAAGCTGTAGATGCATGCTGCATTGCCTAAGTTTTTTTGAAAGGCCTTTTTTATTTAATATTTCCCTAACTGCAGGAAAGGATCCCCTTGGGAAATAATTTTAAAATTCTAATAGTCTTTTCTTCAGTTTTATATACACAAAAGGATAAAAATTATTCTAGAGAGTGCCTGTTTCTGCTAAGTAACAGCTAATATATTGCTTGAAATTTATTTTAATATTTTTATCTTTTTAGTAGTCATTTTTGTTGGATGTTTTACTGACATAAGAAAACAACTTTATTTGTGAAAGTTTTCATCATCTTCAAAAGTCCAGGAGAAGCATAAATTGTAATCAGGATTTGGACAAATTAGTTTCAGCTGTTGTATATTTTAATTTCTGGAGTTTGTCTTCTCTCATTTCCTCTCCTTCCCCCAGTACATACCCCATTAATTTACAAATATATCTTTGTTTCTTTATTCATCAGATCAACATTTCCATTCTCTTCTTTTCTAAAACTTCAATTCTGCTTGCTGCCTTAGAAAGTCCTTCCCTCCTTGAACACTTCTGTCTGCTACAGATATTTGATCACTACTACTTTCTCTTTCCCATTTATTTTCTTTCTTTAGTCCTTTGTTCACTCACATCATTCCAATGAAATTGTTCATCTTTAGGGCTTCAGTGACCTCCTCCTCATCAGAAATAGTATTATATTTAGTTTTATATAGATACAGATGTGTCAGGAATACTTTTTGAACTGAATCTTTCCTTAAATGCTGACTACTGTATTTTGGTTCATTTCGTGGAGCAGTGTAGGAGCAATCCCAAAGATAATGGGCACGGGCCCACAGTAAACCCAGCTGTTAAGCTTAAAAGCTGCTGGAAGCACATAGTAAAGATGTCAGATCTTCGATGCTGGCTCTCTGTCTACTGATGGAATTCTTTTGGTGCAGACCATTTCCTAATGCAGATGTGTGGCCTCTGCTGCCTTGACATCTGTTGCTTCTCTGAGCTCTGTTGCTTCAGTCTTGCGTGTTACCATACGTAGAATTTAGTGCACCCCAACCTAAAAGCAATCCCCACCCATGTTCAGCCTTCATCCAACCTTGGTTACATCCTTGGGTACAGGATTTCTAGCTGGATACTCCCTTAAGCTGTGACAGAAATTGATCCTGTCTCCACTTCGACTATCACAGCTTCTTGTATTGTGTTACTGCCAGGATACTTCCCTTGTGAAGTAATTATATGTTTATGGTCATTCCCATTATGTGTGAATGTCATTCTTCCCCTTTGAAGCACTCTACACCATTGCACTCATCCAGCTATTCTCATACTAACCTAATTTTTTTGCAAACACTTTTCACTGAGTACCATCTGACCATTTCATCAACTGCTGTCTCTGCAGCTGTTCACTTGTTGTGTCTTTTGTGTGTAGTAGAGTCACAGCTGAGTGTAGCAGGATCTCTGTTCCAGAATAAGTTTCTTTCTTCAGTAAATACGCTGTATTTTGCTTCAGTTGTACAATGCAAGTTGTATTTTTGCATTGCAAAATCAGATTGTGTTTTTTAAATGTCATTGTATGGAGGAAGTATTGTTATGTAGCTGTGTTAAGAGAAGTCCACACACATATGCCTGTATGTTAAAAAGGTGTTTCTAGCAGTTTCACTGGTAATGTAATTTCAGAAGCAGGATCTGTGCTTGAGAACTAACAATTAGTCCTCTGTATACTACACAGTGCTACTTAAGTCCAGTCAGACATTAGAAAGAATTTCTTCTCAGGAAGGCTGAAGGATTAATTAAACATTATAATGGGCTGCCCAAGGAGATGGTGGATGAGATGTTTAAGGAAAGACTGGACATGGCACACAGTGCCATGGTCTAGTTGACATGGTCTGTTTGGGCAAAGATTGGACTGAATGATCTCAAGAGATCTTTTCCAGCCTAATTGATTCTGTGATTCTGTAATCCTTTTTTTTCTAGGTGACTTATTTCTGGCTACAAACTCTGTCTAATTGGTATCTGGTTTTTAATTCCATTTCATTTCTCAGGTTTGTAAATTTCTTGGGGACAGGGCTCTCTTCCTGAAAAACAAGAACTGCTTGATTTGTATGGTTGCTAGCAATATGTGTTCACTGTGCTGCAAGATGCAAATTAGGACTGTATCAAAGCACATAATTTGAAGTTTCTTGGAAGATAACCTTTACATCCAAATCAGGCAATGAATGCTTACAGAATATAAGATTAATTTTGCCATTGGAGGATAAGCTAGTCAATGATACTTGGGGAGGTTTTTTAAATGTCTTTTCTATTTTGGGTGTATACTTGCAAATAGAAATGCAGAAATCACTTATCTCTCCCCAGTGAAAGCACAAAACATGTAGTTTTCATTACTTAGCTATGTCTCAAGAAAGATATATTTTTTTCTGTTTTCTTCTGCCAGTTTCGAGGAAGAATGCTCAGAAAATACTTAACAAATTAATTGAATTAGGAAAATCAAAGGGGTCACCTGTTGGCCATGTCTGTTTTAGCTGTCTGTTTAGGTTGTATTTCAAGCTGGGTTTGTTTGTTCTGTTTTTTTAGCAACATCTGTTCTAACTCATGTTTTCTGTGTGTGTGTGGAGAGAGGATGTTAAAGGTATGTTAAGCCTTTGTTCAAACTGACTTCGCAGCAGCATCAAAGAAGATTGAAAAGCAATGCCAGCTTTTTAAAGAAAAAATATCCTAAGCAACAGAAAGTAAATACACCATGCCTTGATTTTTGGAAGATGTTTAACTAATACTCGTGAGGATTTTTACTTTCAAATAACTCTAAGGGAAAAATGTCATTAGTATAAAAGAAATAAATAATTTTACTGAGCATTAGTGAAAAAAACACAACTTTCTGTGGAGTGTTAAAGCAATTTCAAAGAAAAAGTACTAACTTGAAATTACTGAATATTGACCTGTTAATGACAGCTTGTTATTAACAGTTGGTACCTCCTGGCCATGCTGGGGATGGTGTTTAATGGTATTTGAAGAAGACAGATACAAATAAGAGGAGTTTTAGATATTCTTTAAGGAGACCTTAGTGTTAAAAGCTATCCAAGAGGGATCAGACATGTTGTGATGGAAGACCATACGGATATTTCTCGTAAGTTGGTCCTTTGTGAACTCTTTTCTGAGTGTTTTTGACAGTAGAAAGTTCAATTCATTCTGTTCTTAGTATTTTACTTCTGAAGCAACAGATCTCCTTTTTTTTTTTTTTTT